>PVKU01000020.1:0-48317 GCA_004027475.1 Anoura caudifer
GGAACCCTTAGATTGACTTCTCAGTCTGCCCCTCGGGGCACAGAAGCAGAGCCACACATCTGCCATCTGGCTTCGCCTGTACCAGTCATTGCACTCAAATCCTTGAGCCTTCCATTGTGCCTACAGGTTCCTTTTTAGCCATCTCTCAGGAAAGCAACCTTTGTTCCTTCCCTGGAAGGACTGGCACAAACCACACAACCAACCAAAGTACCAGGCTTTTTCTCATGGGCTTTCGCTAGCTTCGCAAGTCAATCCCAGTTCCTCAGGGCTTTCTGGTGACAACCAGAACCCATACATGCCTCCTTCAGGTGTGACATTCCAGTCAAAGTCTTGGTTAACAAAACCACTATTAATGACTAGTCTTATTGGTTTTATGCAAAGAAACCTTATGTCATCAATCACTCCATCAGAATGCCAAATTCTGGAGGGATCAGGTAGGGAGAAAAATACAAAGTGTAAAGGAAAATCCTTTTCCTTCTAATATCACCAAAATTGCATCTCTATGCCTTATACATTCCATTACTAACTAACACCACATAATTCCTTCCTAAAACTTTCACTTTTCCATTTATCTTTACAGTTTCCCACAGACCTTCTGCAACATTCACAAACCTTCTAATCTTCCTTTTTCCTTGTTCACTTTCCTACAGATTATGAAGTTTCAACCTTCCCTGGAATCCTCAATTTCCTTTTCAGAGCAGATACAGAGCAAAATCTGAAACAATACACAGGTAGAGGCATTCTCTCGCACCGATGTGTCCATTGGTGCCTCGCAGAGACATGCTCTTTCACCTCAGACTGAAACACATCAGCCCCAAATGACCCTTCCTGGGTCCCAAGTGACAAGGGCATTCTCCCCAACTGGTTACAGGTGACCTTAAATTAGGTCTTACAGATACAGGATTCTGATCAGAAACAATACCCTACTGAAACCACATTCCCCTAATGCCAGAAAAAGTGAAGTTGAGGTTTCTTTTCTTCTAGGTTTAAAACTTTTACATCCTTTATACATATTCTCACACATCCAAATTTTTAACCATTATTCACTTTTAATCCTAGTTTCTTTCCCACACTGGGAAGGACTATACTTAAACTTAGTATGTGGCAGCAAAAAATTCCCTAGCACCACTGGTATCTTGCACTAAAAGTCCCTAAATTTGCAGGCACATCTTGCAGTTTACCTAAAGCTTAGACCTTGCAAACACCTTATAAGTCAGATGGTCACCCTTGGACCTCCATTAAAGACCTTCAGAACCAGAGCCATCTGTGTCCTTGTCCAGCTAGGAGGATGGTTATAGCATATGGCAGGTGAAGGCTAGTCTCCTGTCCCAAGGTTAGCTAATCTGCCTCCTGCAGGAGGATTACTGTGGCTGCTATTGCCCTCAAGCAAGGGGGGCAATCCTGCTGCAACATTGCCTAGCTACTTGGACAGATAGGCTACAGGCTTGTGCCAAGGTCCTACAAGCTGGGTTAGAATTTCAAGGGCTATTTTCTCTTTTCTCATGGGCAAACAGGGAGAACGGCTTGTCAGGGTTGGGCAGGCCGAGGGCTGGAGCTCTGACCAGGAGTTCTTTTAGTCTTTTGAAGGCACTCTGCTGCTCTGGTCCCCGGTTGAATGGGGCAGTCTCGGCCCCCCTTAGGGCCTGGTACAGTGGTTTAGCTATTTCTGCGTACCCTGGAATCCATATTCAGTAGAATCCAGCTGTCCCTAAAAATTCCTGAAGCTGTTTTCTGCTCATGGGTCTGGTTTGCTGACTGATTACAGCCCTTCTTTCAGTTCCTAATGTCCTCTGGCCCTGGCTTATTCAGAAACTTAGGAACCGAACCTCCTTTTGGCAAATCTAGGCCTTTTTCTTCGACACACAGTAGCCCCCTGAAGCTAATAACCAGAGCAAGGCTCGTGTCCCTTCTTGGCATTCATGGTCTCCTGACTCTGCCAGTAGCAAATCGTCTATATATTGGAGCAAGATGAGGTTGGGTTGCCTCTCTGAGAAAGGTTTCAGGTCTTGGGCCAACACTTCACTGAAAATAGTGGGAGAGTTCTTGAACCCCTGTGGCTACCTAGTCCAAGTAAGCTGAGTCTTAGTTCCCGTGTGGGGGCTTTCCCACTCAAAAGCAAATATAGGCTGACTGGTAGGTGCCAGGGGTATGCAAAAGAAAGTGTCCTTCAAGTCTAGACACGTGAAATGCGAAGCAGTTGTGTGTGTGTGTGGGGGGTAGCTGGCTCAGCAATGTATAGGGGTTGGGTACGGTCGGGTGCAGGGTCAGAGTGACCTCATTGACTGCTCGGAGATCCTGCACAGGTTCATATCCAGACCCGTCTGGCTTCTTAACAGGGAGGAGTGGTGTGTTCCATTGCGACTGGCAGGGGACCAGTATCCCTATCCTGGCTCCCTTGGGTATGTGGTACTGCCTGAGACAGCGAGGCTGCGCCCCCGGTTTCAAATCTATGATTACTGGAGTGCGGCCAGTGGCAAGTCCTGGTGGATTTCCTTCTGCCCATACATCTGGAAATTCATCTATTAAAGGGTCCTGGGGACTTGGGCCCCGACCTTCTTCGTATATCTGGTATTCTTCTTCCCGGGGCATGACCAGGGCCAGTAGGCTGGAATTGCCTATCTCAAGTGTGGCCTGCCCCGAGGGGTAAAATGCCACCCAAGCCAAAAGTTCGCTCAGCAAGTCTCTTCCTAGGAGGGGAACGGGGCATTCGGGCAGGTAGAGAAGTTCATGCCGGACCTGGTGTCCTCTGAGCTCAAGTGTTTGAGCTTGGCAGAATCTTTTTGACCCACTGGGTTGCCCTGTGGCCCCTCTGAACAGGAGGGTGTGTGCGGCGCCCCCAGCCGAGGAGGTCCGCGGTGAATGGCTGGCAGCAGAAAACTACCGGCCCCAGCTGGAGTGTCCCATCTGGTGCTTCCTGTGGGGGAGCCCTGAGTCTCTCTTAGGGGCATATTGGTTACTGCGTGAGTGAGAGAGGCCCCCCTTTTTCCTCCTGTGGCTGGGGAGAGACTGATGGTGGCGGGTCTGGCCGTTAGCAGCCAGGCAGATCTTTCCCGCTCCCCCGTGCCTCCCGTGTCCCTCCACCCGCCCTTCCCCTCCTGCTCTGGGATGGCTGGGAAGGCTGGTGGGGAAGGTGGCTGGGGAGGGCCATCCTCTGGGGTGGGGGCCCACCCTCCCGAGTGTTACAGCCCCCCGGCAGCAGCGCTCACCGCATCCTGGGGCTGAGGAAGCCCAGGGGCCAGGTGGGAGGAGCTGGGGTCACTGGGGAACCGCCCCCGGCCGTTGACCAGCCGCTGCTGGGTGCATTTCCACTGCTGCGGTGCACTGTGACCAGCTCTGGGATGTTTTGGGGTCTTTGCAATGAGAACCTGTGCTTGTGTTTTGGCGGCCGGGCATCCGCAGCACATTTGGGCGCCTTTCCTCTGCCCAGATGCTCCCCACGTTTTTTTCCCTTATGGTGCAGACAAACAAAGGGTTTTAGGGTTCTCTCACTCCCCCACCTGGTCTTTCCTCTCACGAGAACTTAGGTAGTCTTGGCTAAGGCTGCCCATGTAGCGATCTGGGTTATCCACCCAGCCATTATGCCGTATGACTGACCCAGGAACCTCAGGTTAGGGCCCACTCATGCTCTGTAAGCTTTGCTCGTGGAGCCACAAACACATTCACTCTCTTTCACACACACAATTTCTCAGAGTTTGTTACTTTTCCCTCCCTGAGAAAGGGTCTACCGGTCTGGGCCTCGCAATTGCTGGGCCCAAATTCTCAGATTACTGTTAGGGGGGTGATCAGCCTCCTTCCTGGTCTCGGGTCCGGTCCCCAGGGCACTTACCGATCTGGCGCCTTCCAGACAAGCCTCAGTCTGCTTTCCCCACCTGCCCGGGTTGAAGGGTGGCTTGGAACCCCAGGAGGAGGCAAGCCGCAGCTTTCCAGGACCTGAAATCACCGGGGCACGTGCTTCCCTCTGGCCACTGGCTCGCCCGTCAGTCCCAGCTGCCTTCACTGGAGGCAAATAGCCTGCTCGAGTGAGTCGTTTCCTGGTCAGGGAAACAAAATGTTACGGAAAATAGTTCAGAAAATAATGACTCTGGCACGATTTGGGGTAACGGAGTGAGGCTTTATTACACGCGCAGACCCAGAGGAGGTAGTCTCCAAATTCTGGGCCCCAAACCTTGGTTGAGCAAGGCTTTTATTGCTCTCCGGACGCCCTATCCTATGTGGCAAAAGCAGGAGGTACAGAAGCTGATGCGAAAATAACTCTAGCCTTGAGGTGTCCTTGAGGAGTCCTTATCGGAAGCTGGGTGTTCAGAAGCCAAAGCGGGAGTTAGCTGCTATGTACAGAAGCGAAAAACCGGAGTTAGCTGCTACAAAGGAACTCAGCCACTCCCAGATGTTTTTTTCTGCTTATCACCGGAATCCCATCATTGATTAGCTGTTCAATGATGACCCTCTCCAGCAGGGTCAAATTCACCAACCTTTCCTTTATGATATTTATCTTTACATCTTGTTTAAAAAATCCTCCTCAAAATTCATATAACAATTATTTTATATTTTCTTCCTAACATTTTAATATTTTGCTTTTTATATTTAGCTTTTAATGCATTTGGAGTTTACTTTTGTCTATGAGGTGAAATAGGGATTTACTTTGTTTTACTTTGCAATAAAATTCCTACATTGCCACATCTCCAAGAAATCCTTCAGATTTGTTTGTGCTGTTGTTCATAATGATTTCAGACTATTATATCTCTTTCCATCTGCTGGGAGATGAATTTGGCAGCAAAGTAAATTGGGAATTCATTGTTTGATTTTGAGCTAAGGGAGTCTTCTCACAGATATGTCATTATTCAAGTCCACCACTAGATTATCCATCCATCCATCTGTCCATCCATCCATCCATATATCCATCCAGTCATCCAACCATCCATCTATTCCAAGCTGCTTGTGAGTCAGTATGCTCCTTCAGTCTTGAATATTCAAGTCCTTATTTGATTTTGGAAAAAATTTAGGTGTTATTTCACCTAAAAACACTTTTCTCTCATTATCTATTTTGTTCTTTAAGAAACTTATTAAATATTTTTGGAGTTTCTCATTTTATCTTCCATATCTCTTAATCTCTTTCATGTTTTCCACCTCTTAATTTTTGTGTGTTACATTCTGTGTCTTCTTTTAGCCCTGTCTTCTAATTCACTAATTTTCTTCTTCACTGAGTCTAATCTATCAGGTCAAAAGAACAGAGATGGTCACATGTAGGACAGTGACATGAAAGAGCTTGGAGACAGATATGATTAGGAAAAAGAAGGAAGCCATGTTCACTTCCCAGAATCCTGGAGAGATAAGATCAGACACAGGTTCCCTGCATATGTGATGGGAGCTGAGCCAGGGTCTTTTGAGCTGGCATTTGGTTACCTTCATATTTTCAAGAATTGTATGATGTTTGACTTAATGTTAATATCAAGGTGTTTGGCCCTGGCTGGGCTGCTCAGGTGGTTGGAGCAACATCCCATACACCAAAATGTTGCAGGTTTGCTCTCTGGTCAGGGCACATACCTAGGATGTGAATATATGAGGCAACCCATTGATATTTCTCCCTCATATTGATTTTTTTCTCTCTCTATCCCTTCTTCTCTCTCTAAAAATCAATAAACACATCCTTGGTGAGGATTAAAAATATCTTTAAAAGATTTTATTTATTTATTTTTAGAGAGAGGGAAAGGGAGAAAGAGAGGGAGAGAAACATCAATATGTGTTGCCTCTTGTGCGCCCCCTACTGGGGACCTGGCCTGAAACACAGGCATGTTCCATGATTGGGAATAGAACTAGTGACCCTTTGGTTTGCTGGCAGGCAGTCAATTCACTGAGCCACACTAGACAGGGCATTTTTTTTAAAGGTGTTTATTTTTTATTTATAGCTCTTAGGGATTGTCATGGGAAATTTGTAAAAATGGTGATTGTGTTTGAGTGGTGGAGAGAGAGCATGTTGACAAAATACCTGCTTTGTATTTTAAACTGAAACAACAACCTCAGAGGTGTTTTGGGACCAAGAATTACTGTTCAATACATGTTTGTGCTCTAAGACCTTAAACATGTGCCCCCCAGTGCAGGAAAAGCATAGGACTTCCCTTGGGTTCTGCTCTGTGACTTGTTTGAGTAATTCTACTTGTCTGAGCCTTGGTTTCCTCACCTGTAAACTGAGGAGACTAACTGAGCTTTGCCTGCTTGCCAGGAGCATACTGAAAGTCACATGACATAATAGATATGAATGTGCTTTGCAAACTAAAAATGTTTTGGATGCCTGTATGTCATATGTGGGTGAGCTTTGGGGTACCTTCTCTGTTAGAGGCTTGAGTTTGGTCCTGGTTTTTAATCCTGAGTGGCCAAGGGAGGGAAGACTTGAATGCCAATGGGATTTGAAACTCACTCAAGGGTTCTATACACTTTCTAAGTCACAGGTTGGCTCTTACTAGGTAATGGCTACAAAGACCCCATTTCTTTCTGGCCTCAGCACAACGGCTGGTCACTCATCACATAGCCGGGGCCTGTGTGACAGCGTGCAAAATCTCCAAGTGACATTGTGTTGAGGGTTGTGGGAAAGGTGCCTGAAAAATGACAGAATGTAATTCTTTATTTCTATGATGAATAGTAGCAATGATTATGGCTTCCATTTGCTGAATTCCATTGATGTACTAGTCTCTTTACACATATATTAACTTCAAAGTAAGTAGCATTATTTTTATTTTATAGATGAGGAACTTGTGGCTTGGAAAAGTCAATGAGAAAGGACTTTCTCTAAGTCACAAAATTTGGAAATGGGAGAATTGGGAGTGGGATCAATGCTTTCTGACCCCAAAGTCCATGTTCTCTTTAGAACACCATGATGGTTTAGATCTGGTTTTGTTTTTAGTCAGCCAACCAATCAACCAATTAGTAAACAACTATCCACTCAACCAATAACTAACCAAGAATTAGCCAGTCAGCTAACCATCCCCCTATCTTTCCATCCAGCCAATCAACCAATTATTAATTCCCACTCACCCAAATAATAACAGCCAACCAGTAATTAGTCAATCAACCGACCAACCAACCAATGAATGTCCACCCACTTGACCAATAGTAACCAATTAGTAATTAGTGAACCAGCCAACTAACCAACCAGTCAGCTAGTCAACGAGCAGGTACTAATGAACCAACAATGTACATTTCTGTCAGTCATCCACTCAGCACTGAGTTTTGGGATGGAGAGAACTTATTGTCCCACCCTCAAGGAACTCCTTTTCTGTGGCAAAGTGAGGGTCACTGTCCTGTCTATCACAGCACCACCAACTGTTTGTTCAGCATCTGCCTCCTCAGCTAGACTAGAAATTCTTTAGAGTGTGGGTGATGCCTAGAGCCAAGAGCAGGAGCAGCACATTGTTGGTGGGGATGGAGGTGGAAGGCTCAGTTAATGCCACACACATGCATACAGAGATGCATGTGTGTGTACACATATGCATGTACACACAACATGGAACAAGTCAGAACACTGTGGAATGAATGAAGTGGCTAAGATCCATCTCAGAGGATTTGTGTAACAGGGAGGTCAGATGTTCCTCTGGTTTGGAGAATTCTCTCCTGGTGTAGCAGAAGAAATACTTGCAGGGAAGTTGCCTCCTGCTGAATGCTCTCACTGGGCTCTATTCTGGATGGGAGCATGCCGTGGTGGAAAGAGCCTGGATTGGGGTCAGGGGTCTGAGCCCAGCTGAGCCACTAACACCTTGGGTGGCCTCAGACGGCTGGCCTCAGGCACCCCCCTCCACCCCCACTCCCTCATTTTTATGGAGGAGGCCACCGAAGCCCCAAGACCTGAGTTCTCCCCTCTCTTAGGCCCCTTCCAGCTCTGGCATTTCCAGTCTTTTCTGGCTCCTCATTAACAGAGTATTTTCATTTTCCAATCTACATTCCAGCTTCCTCCCGTGAGCCTCGACCCCTCTGGCAGGGGAGCGGGCACTATGTGAAATTCTCTGAAACACACACGGGGAACCTTGCCCCATCTCCCACCAAAGGGGCCGGGGCTAATTGGCAAGCATGGCTGCATCCTGTATCAGCCCCACGGACGTGCACTCTGGGCCCGGGAGCCTAGCACTGCTGGGAAACTCGCACCCGTCTCTTCGTATCTGTTACAGGCCTCGCGGTTCACTGTCTGCTCGGAAATTGGGTAAGTGTTTTCTTACCCAAACTTGAGTAACCGCCGTTGAAATGTATGGTTGGAAAGTCTTGGCTCTCAGAACAGACCACACAGTGACTCGCCCAGTGAAACTCAATGCCCTGGGTTTACTTGGTTTTACCTAAGACACTGCTGCAGGAAGAAATGGCTTTGGAGGGGATGAATGTCTTTCCATCTATTTCTGAGGGGTTTTATTAGTTGGAAAAAGGCTGAGGGGTGATGGTGTCACTCGGTTTTTTAGCCCAGGCCTAACTTTTGGTGTAGGGGCAGGAGAAAAATCCCAGAGAGAGTGAAGGCGCATCCCTGGGCTCCAGGGGCCCCAGAGGCTGGTGGGGGCCGCCTGATGCCTGTGTTCAGTGGGAGCCAGAGTCAGTGAGGGTTCCAGCCCTGGCCCACTGGGTCTTGTGCCGCATTCTGGCAGGCTGTTCAATATCCAGTGCGGGCCCCATTTTTAATCAGCCTCTTTCACCCGCACAAGCCAAGAAAAAGCTGTAAAGTCAGGAGGAACGCTGGCATCTGTTCCGTGCCTCAGAACAGAGCAGATATTGTCCCAGCTCTCCAGTTCTCTGCAGCCCTCATTCCTGTTGACCACACAAATGGTTCCAATCAGTTTCAGAGGCTCTCTCCGCTGTTTTAAGATGTTTGCTCCCTGCATTCTCGGGTCAATTACCCTCCAACCTTGAAAGTCACCTTCCCACCCACCCTCTTTGGCTGACACAAAAGGGAAGATTAGGCATAAATTGGATGTGTGCTCACACGCACTCACCCGCTGGCCTGCTCGTACCCTGGATAGATTTTAATTTTCCATAAGCTGAAATGCCCTACTGAACAGCTGCCACCCCTGCCCTAGGAGACACCTAGGGAGAGGCTACAGGTCCTCTGGATTGTGTGTGGAATGTTGGTGTGGATGGACCTCTCCTTGGAATTTGGGAAAGATGGTTCAGGACCTGTGAGATTGCATTTTACCTCTCAGGTGACCCTTACCTGTCAATGGGGCCACACCCACTTTTCTGTGCTGTTCCCAGGTGCTTGGGTCGTTCCTTTGTGAAATCTTTTGGGACCATCAACAGCTCTGCAGAGGATGCAGGGCCTGGAAGTACCTGGGGAGTTTGGACGTTTTCCTGCTTCCTCAAAGAGCATAGAATCTAAAGGCCTTTCATGCCAAGCTTCCAGTGAGCAGATTGACAAGGCAGAGAGGATGCGGGGCTCATTGCTATCTAACACAGTTAGATTTGTGGATATAGCAGCAACCTGGACTTAGAAATCAAGTCCTACCGCAGAGGATGGCCTCCCGACCCTCAGGCTGGCAGAAAGGGCTGTCTACACGAGAACGCAGTCATTCTCTGTGAGACTTTCTGGATAGGAGACTTAAAGCTTGCTTTGTTTTTGTTGAGCAATGGAAATCAAACTGGAGAACACCTCAGGGTGGGACAAACACAGCTGCAACTTGCTGAAAGCTGACTGGTTGTTAGGCGTGGTGTCAGTGTCTTTTTCTAGTCTTTAAGTTTCCTTTTCTGACAGGGAAAGAATGCTAAAGTCCGATTTCCCGCAGTGAGCTCAGCCAGGAGGGGAGTCAGAGACGGCTGGCTCTCTTCCTGCCCTCCTTCCTTCCCTCCCTTCCCCTTCCATCTCTGTTATCAGCCTGCTGCTCTGACTCAGAGAAACGAAGTTTTCAAATGTAGCTTTGAAAGTATCTAGCAAAAGTGCCCAGCTCCCTGCCCCACCTCCCTGCCCCCTTGAGACTGTATTGCTGAGGGGAGAAGGGTCAAAATTCTCCACTGTATTTACCACAAAGGACATGAGTAATTTTTTCTTTCTTCAGCCCAGGGTATGGCCATTAAATTTAGAGACAGAGGAAGGGAAAGAGAGAGAGAAACATTGATGTGAGAGAGAACATTGATCAGTTGCCTCCCTTAAGTGTCCTGACCAGGGATCGAACTCGAAACCTAGGTATGTGCCCTGACTGGGCATGAAACTTGCAACCTTTTGGTGCACAGGATGACACTCCAACAACTGAGCCACTGGCCAGGGCATGGGCATGAGTAATCTTTTTTTACCATCATTCTCACCATCATCACTACCATGCATCACACGACTTCTATGCAGCAGGCAGGCCTGGAGTCCCTGCTCACTTTGAGAAAGGGCTGTGTGACAGCCGGCTGCGCTTGCTCCACTGCCTGCAGCGGCCAGGCAGACAGCATAAAGGACTGGGATCTGGGGTGCGAGGGCATATGGGGTAGTGAGGCTATGGTGAACTCCCTGAAGGCAACCAAATCCTAATCTTAATCAAACAAGGGGAGGACGAAACAAACCCGAGTGAGGAGTGAATCCAACCTGAGGTTCTCGATTTGCACCCACTGGTGGGGAGAGTAGTCTCCTCAGGTTTGGTGAGTTTTGTAATCCTAGACAAGGAGACACGGACGGCTACTTGTTAGGGGTGGGGCCACAGGCTCTAGTGGGAATGTTGCAGGTTTTGGAATCAGGCAGGTTTGGGTTTGAGCCCTGGCCTGCAATGTCAGCCATGTCAGTGACTTCTGAGTGAGGGCCCCTCCTCATCTCACTGGCTGTCCTAGTGCAGGAGGCCACTGCGGAGAGCACACAGCTCCTTGCGGAGCACATACGAAGTGCTCAGGGATGCTTTACTACCATTGTAGTTGGTTTTGGGGTACTAGTTGCTAAGACAAATTGAAGTATCTCCACTTCTTTCTCCTCCTACTCATATGATGCTGCACACACTCACACACACACTCACTTTTTTCTCTTCCTCTAACACATACTCTAAAACATACTCACACATCTTTCTTTTCCTTCAAAATACACATACATACTGACATACACACATACTCATACATAGTCATGGATGCAGTGTCACACACTCACACACATGCACACTCTCACACTCATGCCCACATTCTCACACATATACTCACACACACTTGTAGTCACTCACATACACATACATACAACCACACTCATGCACACTCATATATGTACTCACACACACTTATGCACACACTTACATACTCCTACACTCTCTCACACTCTCACACATTCTCTCTCACACACACTCTCACAAAGTCACTCACACACATAATCACATACACACTCCTACACTCACACACATGTACATATACACACATTCACACACCACTTTCAATCCTGCAGCTCCTGTCACCGGCCCAATCCCAGAAACACCCTCTCGATCATTGTTTTGTGCATTCCTGGGGAAATCATTTCCTTCCTCCTCTAGAAGATGCCTCATGATATCAGCTGAGAAGAATGAACTCAACCCAGTGGCTCTTGGGGGCCAAACTTTGACCCAACACTTGCTGGCTCTGGGCCTTTCTGAGCAACCAGACCCACCCCGGCATACCTTGTCTGCAGGCCACCCAGTCTTTCCCTCCCCTACAGGAAGCCTGTGGGTGGGCTCCCTCCCATTGGGCTGCCCAAACTAGGCAGCTCCTCCCCATCACTGTTAACTCTTTCTTGTGATGGCAGAACCAGAGAGGGAGTGTCCTCTCTCACCCAAGGCTGTGGTGGGCCCCGCCTCTCTCCTGTGTCGGGCTGGGTAAGAAGCCCAGTTTCTCCTGCTTTAACTGGCTCTCCTGCAGGACATGGTCGGCCACTGAGCACTGTAGGCTCGCTTGCTGTAAAGCAGGCCCTCCCTATATGCTGATTGAATAGATGTTTCCCCCTCAAAAGTAGGCTTGTCTGCACCTGGCCTCCCACTCTCATGGGCATGCAGTGGGCAGTGTTGATTTTGCCCACTCTGCTTCCTTCTCTCCTTTGCTCCTCTTCAGGAATCACCTGCCCTCCACCTCCAGCCCATCTGGTTCCCGTGGGTGCTGGAGCAGGTTAAGCAGTGAGAACGATCCCTCCTTTCTGACCACAGGAAGAATTTAGAGACATCTTGTGACCCAAACATGTCCAGTGAGAGCCCTCAGCAAGGGTCTTCTGCTAGAATGTGGCAGAAGAGACACTGCCGATGTCCTGGGATGGCCACGCTGTGAGGATTTGAACCTGAGGATGCCTGCAGCACCTTGCCATCCCAGTGGGAGAACCTGCACAAGGAAACCAGTACAGAGGACACCAGCAGAGGGTGGGAGAGAGCCTGGGACCTGCAGCCACCTGCTGAGCCTCTTGGTCCCTGCTCTCTGCAACATGGACTGTCTAGTTAGGAGTAGCAATTTAATTCCCTGGCTGGGGTGAGCCAGCTTAAAGGAGGCCTTTTTGTCTATAACCTGATGAGTCTCAATGAACACAGGCCACCAGCTGAGAGGTACTGACACGTCTACTTAGAAGCGCTTAGGAAGTCTGACTTAAGCCAGGCGTTTGTGGTGACGGCAGCAACAGTCACGGTGCTGGCACTCCCTGGCGGCTCTGTCCTGCACTAGGGATCATACACAGGTTTTTGTTTTTATTTTTTGTCAGTCTCATACAAATGTAAGTTATTTAAAATTTAAAAAATTCAATTACAGTTACATTCAATATTATATTAGTTTCAGGTGTACAGCATAGTGGTTGGACAATCACATACTTTACAAGGTGCGGTCCCTGATGTTTGCAGTGGTGGCCTGGCACCACACACAGTTACCGCAGTGTCACTGACTGCGTTCCCTCTGCTGTGCCGTGCATCCCTGTGACTGTTTTGTAACTGTCAGTCTGTACTTCTCAATCCCTTCACCTTTTCACCTAGCCTCCCAGCCCCTCTCCCATTTGGCAACCCTCAGATTTTTTTCTCTGTATCTATGAGTTTCTTTCTATTCTGTTTGTTTGTTTTGTTTTGTACATTCCACATATAAGTGAAATTACATAGTATTTGTCTTTCTCTGTCTGACTTATTTAACTTAGCATAATACCCTTTAGGCCCATCCATATTGTTGAGAACGTTAAGTTCTCATTCTTTTTATGGCTGTGTAATATTCCATTGTATTAATGTATGCACCACATCCTCTTTATCCAATTGTCTATTGATGTGCACTTGGGTTGCTTCCACATCTTGGCTATTGTAAATAATGTACAATGAACATAGGGATGTATATACCTTTTCTAATTAGTGTTTTGAATTTCTTCAGATAAATACCCAGAAGTGAGATTGCTGGTCATATGGTAGTTCTATTTTTAATTTTTTGAGGAACTCTGTACTGTTTTCCACAGTGTTTGCTCCAATTTTCAAGCCCACCAACGGTGCATAAGGGTTTCCTTTTCTCTGCTTCCTCACCAACATTTATTGTTTTTGATTTATTGATGATGGCCATTCTGAAAGGTGTGAGGTGATATCTCATTGTGGTTTTAATATTTGCATCTCTCTGATGACTAGTGATGTTGAGCATCTTTTCATAAGTCTACTGGCCATCTGTCTGTCCTCTTTGGAGAAGTGTCTATTCAGGTCTTCTGTCCACATCACCTTTAAAAAAATCTTTTAATTTCCATCCAGGATATGTTTAGTGATTTTAGAGAGAGTAAGGGAGAGGGAGAAACATCAATGTGTAAGAGAAAATCCATCTGTTGCCTTCCATATGTGTCCCTGCTGGGGACTGAACCTACAACCTCGGTATGTATATGCCCTGACTGGGAATTGAACCTGCAGTCTTCTGGTGCATGAGATGATGGTCTAACCAATTGAACCACCCAGGCAGGGCTTCTGCCCATTTTTTAATTGGATTTTTTTTTTTTTTTTTGGTGTTAAGTTGTATGAGTTCTTCATATATTTTGGAGATTAACCCCTTATTGGAGCATCATTGGCAAATATATTTTCCCATTTAGTATATTGTCTTTTCATTTTGTTGACAGTTTCCTTTGCTTACACAGGATTTCAAATATTTTTTTCTGAGTAAGTCATTAAAACCACCCTGTGCTGTGCACACTATTCCCATACCTACCATCACCATCATCATCGTTATAGAGTGACTGGGGACTGAACCTGTAACCTAGGCATGTGCCCTGACTGGGAATCAAAACCACAACCTTTCAGTTTATAGGACAATGCTCCAACCAACTGAGCCACACCGGCCAGGGCTACAGCCACTTTAAATCCACAGACCTGCACTCATGTGACTTCCTTAACCCTTGCTGGGTATATGGGCCCCTTGGTCACTGAGTGCAGTTGGACAGGTTGTGCGCTGCCCGGTGTCAGACACCATTCGCATTCAGTTCTATAGCTCAGTGTCTTTGGGAAGGGGTGTCCTTCTCAAATTTGCGCAGGGGCACCACCTGGGCCAGCTGCAGTTTGTGCAGTGGATCTTCCAGCTCCCCAGCTCACCTCCCACTCTCTCCCTCCTGTCCAGCTGGCCCGGAGTCTGCACCTTCAGCCACCACACATCTGGCTGCTCCAACAATCCCATGATGGCGACTGTTGTAGCACACGCCCCACATTTCCCCTAGCGTTTGGGTCAGAGCTGTGATGAAAATTCATGAGAAGTTCCATCTCCATGGCATTTGCTTAAAGAAAAGTGTTTTCAAAACTTGTTAGTCTCACTCAAATTCCTGTCAGGTCTGCAGGGGGACAGCTAGGCCACGCATCCCCAGGAACTGCATATTCTGGAGCATGATCTCGTTGGCCGGTCTCAGCAACCTTGCAAGCAAGAAGGGATTCTGGGCCTGCTTTACAGACTAGGAAATGAGGCTCAAAAGGTGAAATGGCTTGCTGAAAGCCTCCCAGTGAGGAATACTGATCCTGTGTGGTGTGTATTGAGTGTCTGTTGTGTGCCAGGTGCTGGTTCCCACATATGTATCTATGCAGTTAGTATCATCCCCATTTTACTGATGAGGAAAGTTGAGGCACTGAGTGGGTAGAGGGTCTGGCTGCTACAAAGTGCAGACCCTGTTATCCTGACCTGAATACCACCTGAGGGGTCACTCTTGGGAGGGTGGGGTGTAGAGACACCACGGAGAAGTTTGGTTTCATTTTAGGTTTTAAGCTTAGTGTCCAAATGTAATTTAAGCTCAAGAGTAGAGCCCCAGACCAGGTTCCTGTATTGAAACAACACTGAAAGTTGATTCCCAAATGTTTGCTGAATGTCACTGACATGGTGGGGAAGATGTGTCTGCTGTGGCTAACAAACTAGGACTCTTACTGGTTTTGAATTTGCAACAATATTATACTTTTTTTATTTCTTAGCAAGAATGTACTCTGGCAAGCAGGGAAAATGCAGCATTATGAATCCTATGATTTGAGGTTTTTTTACACCAAACTTCTGCTCTTGTTCCCTGGGGTGGGGGGTTGTGTGGTGGGTGCCTTTGAGGTGCAGAGTGCTTGCTCACGCAGTCTCTCCCATGACCTTTGGGACAACCCTGGAAACTGGGGATGAGTCACTCATCCAACCAAAATGCAACAAGCATGGAATGTATGTAGGGCACTGGAGTAGAGAGCGGGGGTAAGATGACTTGATTGGCCCTCATGGTGCTTCCATTCTTGTCCGGGAGTGAAGGAGAGTCAAGAAGGGGACGGAGACAATTTGGGTAGTAATGAACACCTGGTGGCAGTCAGCAGAACACTATGATGTCAAGTGACTGGGGTTGAAATTCACTTTGATAGGAAGGCACCTCTGAGGTCACTGATATTGGCAAGAAAGGAAGGCATCAGACCGGAGGGCCTGGGAGCAGACTCCCAGAGAGGGACTGGGATGCGCAGAACACTGGGATGTGGGAAAGAGCTCGACCTGCATCCCTGTTTTACAGATGAGGAAGCTGAGGCTCAAAGAGGTAAGACAATGAGGTCCAGGCTTGGAATTAGGTTTTCCTCCCCAAATCTGGGGCATTCTGTCTGACCTGAGGCTGCCTTGCCAATGGTCTGAACCCTCAGTTTGAAGGTCCAGATGCAACACGGCTGAAGGCTTGGCAGTGCGGTCAGTCTGACGGTCACAGACTGTCCCTCAAAGGGCATGAGGAAAGGGAGGGGCTGCATGGTCACTGCCAGCATCCTTTCTCACTGAGATGGGACAGAAACCACTGAGAATGTTTGTACATCAACAGTTTTCATCTCATCGCATGGATCTGTACTGTCCTAGGACTTGGGACACTTCCACATCATGGCAAAGGGAACAGTTGCTTCCAACTAAATATCATTTTTTTCCCGGACCACCTGAGCAGTGGTTATTGGGTGCCACCCCAGGGTTGTCTGGCCACACCCGAGGTTGGATATTTTTGGCTGTCATAGTGACTGGGAGGAGCTACTGAATTTAGGGACCAGGGGCCAGGAGGGTAAAACCTCCTGCAATGCATGTAGCAACTCTGCAGGGTCGAGAACCAGCCCACCCACGAAGGCGGGGGCCCAATGAGAAACTGTGGGTTGGGGATTTTACCCACAATGCTGCCTCTGTGGCACGTGTTTGCTGCAGACTGGGAGACTTGGAGCCCACCTTGGGGGTTTAGTGCCCTGCTGAGAGCTCCCATCTCCAGAGGGAAAACAGCCCCAAGGCCTCTGGTTGGGCTCTAATTTCCCATTTCTGGTAGAACTTCTCCCTTGCTGGGTTTGCTTGGGTTTCTCCTCCATACTGTTAAGATTCCTCAGGGTGTATAATTATTATCTCGTTCTAGGTTCACGACTAAATTGGCTGAGCATGGGTTATAGTCAGGCAATTTCCAGCAAACATGTGAATTATCTCCATCATGCATGGGGAGGCTCTTTCCTTCTTCTTGGGACACCAACCAATGCAGACTCAGGGTCCCAGTGCCCTGGTCAGAGTCCATGGTTTGGGAAACGTTTCTTTTCATCAGCACAGGTTCCAGAGCTGGTGGCCACAGAGCACTGGCACTGACCGCTCTTTCCTGCCTTATTATTTTTTAAAAAATGACATACACTAAAATAGACTTTCTGTTTGTTGTAAGGCTCTATGAACATTGATACTGCTCCAGAAATCTCACTCTGGCTCCCCCTGCACAGCCACACCCTCCCCTTGTCACCAGCCCCTGGCAACTCCAGATCAGTTCCCTATCCTGGTAATTTGGTCTTCCAGAATGCCATAGCAATGGGTTAGCAGACTATGCAATCTTTTGAGCATGGCAGTCAATCTTACTCGGCTAAGGGGCGCACTTCCTGACTGTGGCTCTCTTAGACCCTTCATACTGTTGGGAGGGCCCTGAGGAAGGGTAGGCTCTTCCTGGTTAGCTCATCCCTGTCTTAGCCTCGCAGATGTAGATTCAAACTGCAGCCTGCCCATGTAAGCTGTAAGGGGGCTGGTTGGAGCCCAGCCCAGACATCCACCATGCTCTGTGCGATCATGCAAGAGATGGGACCATGTGGAGCCCCTCCTCCCAGACTCCCCCAGCCTGTGCCCCAGGTCAGGACTGGGCTGATGAAGCATCTCCTGGAATTGTGCCTTCAGGCCCACACCCGGCACCTGCTGAGCCCAGGAGGGGATGAGGGGGTGTGCAGTCCCTCCGCCTGCCAACACTCAGTTCCCATCCTTCGGGTCAGATCTCAGTGCTGGGAGGGGAGCAGGGGTACTGAGGGAGGTCCTGGCAGTTTCCAAGTTCCCCCGCCCCCCACCAGGCTGCAGCATTCCAGGACATGGGATATGTTCTCTTCAGCAGGAGAAGTGGCAAGGGGAGGCTTTAGTGGGAACAGAGTTAGGACCTGGAGCTATCTGTGGAACAGCAAGGTTTAGGGAACCCCAGCCCCAGAGAAGGGTGGTGGGAAGGGGGCCTGTGGGGAGCACTTGTTGAGCATTGGATTCATCCAAAGCTCCTCTGGATCTGCCAGCATCAGCCAGCTGCACTGTCATTCTGAAACTCCACTTTCTCATCTATAAAATGGGCCTTGGAAAGTCACCGTGAAGCACAGAATGGAAAAGTGTGTATGTTAAACAGACCTTGCCAGGAGCCCTTCAAGTGCATGGTCAATGACCAGCTCCCTCTGCCCTCTTCTGTTTCCTTAGGGCTGCTCAGACTGTCTTTTGAACTTTCTGATCGGTGGGGTTTTGTGAATGCTCACAGTAAGGTGTAACAGACATCTGGCCCCTCAAACAAGTACAGTCTCACTTTTACCAAAACCAATGTCATGTGATACCCACCAGCTCTGAGCAGTATTAACATTTGTAGAGCCGTACAACAAATATAAAGTGTGAGTTGGTGGAAGAGGGTCCTGGTGGCCTTTCCCTGTCCCCATTTATCCCCTTTTCCAAAGATGCCCTTGAGGTTCAGCTGGTAAGTTAGGTAGTCTAGGAAGCTGGCAGAAACCATGAGGTCACAGAGGTGTCCCCACAAAAGGACTCCTTGGCTGTTCTGTCCCCTTTGTGCTTGTGGCCTCCTTGATGCCAGGATACATCATTGTGGGTTGCAGGCTTGATCTTGTCATCAGCACTTTCACCAGAAATGCTGAGCCAGGCCAAGCAGGGCCAGTGGGAGGGGAATAGAATGTGCCAACTGGGAGCTCCCACTCCCTCGGGGGGGCAAACCGCATTTACAAGAGACAGAATCATCACACATCGTAGGAAAGAGGAGGAAAGGAGTGGGGGCAAGCCCAGGAAGTGGAGCGGGTGGACCTGGGTTTGCATGTGTTAGCTGTGTAACCTTGGGCAAGTCCTATCTTCTCAGAGTCTGTTTCCTCATTTGTAAAATGGAGATAGAAATAATCTTTTCAAATGCAAATTAAAACCACAGTGAGATACAGGCATTTCTCACCTCCCAATTGGCCAAGATCCAGGAGAGGGATAACTGGCAGTCTTGGTGATTAGATGCAGAAGTGGGCGTTTTCATACACTGCTGGTGAGAGTGTAAGTTGAGACCATCTGTAAAGACCATACTTTGGAATTTCCTATCCGAATGTAATGTACACATATCCTTGAACCCAGCAGCTCCAGTTCTAGAAATTTGTACATTAAGATTATAGTCACACATACATGGAATGATTACAAAGATATCAATTTCAGCATTGTTTTTAATAGCAAAAACTACTATCCGTAGAAAACACATTAAGTGAGTGATGGCTCAGCCACACAGTGGACTATCCCATGGCGGTCCGATGGAATAAGGCAGAAACGGATATGCTGATGTGAAATGACTTCCTCCTGGCAGACCCTTCCAGGGCTCTGCTCCCATGTCCTCCTGCTGGCCCACCAACCTCTCATCTCGGTGGACGGTCCCCTTGCCTGTTCCCCTTCTTAGAACCCTGCATGCCTCTTTGTTCTGCCTCAGGGATTTGTCCATGGCTGCAACCAGGAAGGGTGGGGAGACAAACTGCCCAGGAGCCGACCCTCCTCTTGAAGGGTTGGGAGTCAGCCCCTGCTTCCCAGCACTTGGAGGAGAACTCAAGTAAAACCCCAAATGTCTCTCAGAGACACCCAGCAGGACTGAGTCCCCACCCCCAGAGGCAGCCAGCTCAGGGAGTGGCTCAGAGCAGGAGCTCAGCACAGCGACCAGGTCATGAACTTGTTTTCCATGTATCAGTGTTTATGGTTATTTTCTGTTTATGGCAAGGGATACAGGTCTTTTATTATTGATAATAAAGCAAAGCTTCTTTTAAAGGTACACATCCTTCAGTTTAAAATGTTATGAGTGGCAGAAGCTGGTCACAGAGGGCCATGTAGTGTGGGATTCCATTTAGGTGAAATGTGCAGAAGAGGCAGATCCACAGACCGAAGGTGAGGGGTGTTGCAGGGGCTGGGGAGGGGAAAGAGCAGTGGATGCTATCAGATGTGAGGTTTCCTTCTGGGGCAATGAAAGAACTCAGGAACTGGGATGGCTGCACAGCATCATGAATATCCTTTTTTTTTTTTTTTACATTTTATTTATTTATCTTTAGAGGGGAAGGGAAGGAGAGAGAGAGAGGGAGAGAAATATCAATGTATGGTTGCCTCTCGTGCGTCCCTTGCCAGGAACTGGCCTGCAACCCAGGCATGTGCCCTGACTGGGAATGGAACTGCGATCCTTCGTTTCATAGGCCCACGCTCAATCCACTGAGCTACACCAGCCGGGGCATTCATGAATATCCTTAATGCCACCGAATCATACACTTTAACATGGTTAGAATGGTGCACTTCATGTTACAGGTATTTTACGACAATAAAAACAACAACAAAGTAGAGGGTGGGTTTAAAGAAGGTGCTGAGTCAATAACAGTACAGCTGGCCCTTGGGCTTGTGTGATACCCGTGGCGTGAGCGTCGGCTGAGGCCCAGGCGGACTCGGCAGGCCAGTCCGGGAGGGATGCTTTGGCTCATCGTGCTGGGCCGAGCCAGTCCCGACCTGTGGTTTCTGACTGGACTCACTTTGATCTCCTTGCACGATTTCTGGTTGTTGTTCCAATGTGGCAGCCCTGAGCTGGGAGCCCTCTCTATGAAGCCTAGTCTTGAATGTTGGCCCTGTCTCAAGCCAAATGAAGGTCAAAGAAAACAAGATTTATTTCCAAGGAGAAGCCAAAACTATGTTTGCTGTAACATCAGGCATCAAATGATGGTGTGGTCCCCCCACCATGGAAAAATGCTTCCATTGAGTTTCTTCTATTAATAACGGTGGTCAGCCCATAAACATTAACGTGTCAGTGGCCTCGGAGCTGAGCTACCTCAGAGGCCTTTGATCACTCTCGTCGCGGCTGCTGGCCCTCAGAAATGTTTTCACGCCGTATTTTCCCATGATGGGTTTGCAGGAAAGTAATTAAATTATTAAAACTTTAATTGCTTTCCTGTATATAATTATCGCCTGTTAAAGGACACGTTTTTTATTCACAGGCTGAAAAGTCCTATTTTTTTCCCACTTTTTCTCCCCAGAAATGACCTTGCTAGGTGTGTTCTGAACCATGAATAGTTGTGGCATATTTTTTCTTTTCTGTCTTTAATATCAGTCAATTTGGAATGGTGCTTTTTGATTTCAAGGATGATTTTGCCTTCTTAGTCCACAGACTACCCTCAGCCGGCCCATGTGGGGGAAGTCACGGCAGAGGGGCTCTGCTGGGAACAAAGGCATGGTTGTTTCCTGTCAGGGACTCTGTGTTTCCTGGAGGCACATTTCAATCACCTCACTCAATTCCTTACAGACAAGAAAGGAGCTCAGAGAGGGTGCCTTACTTGCCCTGGGTCACACAGGAGTCAGGCAGGAGGCAGTCAGCTCAGGTCTGCTCTGGGGGAGTGAAAGGTGTGTTTTAGCAATTAATTTTGACCTGTGCATAAAGATCTTTGTTATTTTGCTTGTCCCTAATGTCCAGCAAAGTGCTATTCTCTCTTAATATTGCCCTTGCCATCTTTACAGTCCTTTGCTAGAGGGAGCAGACGGAAAGGATCATAGCAGCTGTGGGGTCCCATGACTCTTTCAAGAAGCTTCCAAGCTTCTTGGGTGACACCAGGAACCTGTTGCATAGCATGATGGTTTTCAACCTCATCAAAGCCAAAGTCTCCTTTTATAACAACTATTTACACCACCTCCCTTCTTGTCCTGAAATGGGATTCACATAACTCTCTACAAGCACAATTTCAAAAGCAACGCTGTACCGCTTATACAAAGGAGAGACCAGGGGGAGTTGCTGATCTAAAATGAGTGTTTCCATGTGTGAACACTGGAGCTCCCCCACTCCGGAGGCCTGGACCCAGTCGTCAGCTGCTCCCCCCACTCACTGTGAACGCGTCTGGGTTTCAGAGAAGGTACTTCTCCATGACGACTTGTCAGGCCCTTCTTTTCAGACTTGAGCTTTTGAGAGAAGGACTAAGTGTGTTTGCTCAGACTCAGAGACTGGTTGTGGGCAGGGGGAATGGGGGCGACAGCCTTAGAAGGAGCCGCTCTAAGCGTGGCGTGGGTGGCTCAGACGCCATGAGGGCTCGAAAGCCCTCACAGTGACTTGCTGAACAATTTCTAGTAAAGTTTCAAACTCAGCAAACTGTAGTCTTCCCTCGATTTACACAGTGGTTGCATTCTTGGAAAATTTAGGGTTTGTTAAAATTTAAAATGCTTTATATTGGTATGTTAAAGAGTCACATTCCAGACTCAGAAAATTATAAAATAATTTTCTCAGAACTTTCATTTCTGTGCATGTCAAATCACACAGGAAGCGGGACAGCCCTTGGGTGAACAAGCTGTCTGGCCCAGGGCACGGTGCTAATCGTCCGTGGCCCACCCGCTCCTCCCATAAATGCCAGTAGTACCCTGTCAGTGTTTCAGCCAGACATGCTCCTGGTTTCTAAACACCCCCAGGCAGCAGCACTGCCTCACAGAGAAGTTCCCGTGTCCTGTCACACAATGCCAGGGACTCGGGTAGCAGGAGTTAAGATGATGCTATTTTATCTCATGGTTTTGTGGGTCAGGCATTGGGTAGGGTTTGGCGGCATGGTTCTTCTGCTCCACATCCCATCTGTGGAGGTCACCTGGTGATACTCGGTACGTTGGCAGGGGTGGCTGGAAGGCTGGCTCAGCTGGAGTGGTCAGCTCCAGGTGCCCTCCCCAGGATGGCGGTCTCAGAGTGGGTATATCAGCTCAGGGCTCCCAGAGTGAGTGTCCCAAGCTTTTGGCATCGCCGCATGTCATTTCTCACATTCCATTGGCCAGCCAAGTCTCCAGGGCAGGTCCGGACTCAGGAGGAAGTAGCTGGACTGCCTCTCTGTGGGAGAAGCAAAGGCCACATCCATCTTTATTGGGTCCCCACTCCGTCGTTTAGGCTTTTATCTGTGGGCTATGGCCGACTTTTCTCAGTATGGCCATGTGGAGGCTGGGTCACCAAAGATGAAAGGCACTGGCTTGTCCTTTATAATTGAGTTATAACATTTAAAAGCACCCACATGCCTACTTTGCAAACACAGCCCTGACTTCTGCATTCACACTGTTGGGTTACGAGCCAGCATCATTGGCCACAGGCTCACTGAGTGGCCAGTCTGGTAACTGGTGAAAGGGGTCTGTCTCTTTCAGACCCCTTTGCAGAGTGTGGCCACTGCAGGGGGACCCAACCAGGTAGAGGTGGTTTTTCTGGGGACCCCCGAAAAATAAATACCTAGCTTACATCACTCTGGAGAGCCCACTCCACTTTGGGTCGTCTCTCCTGGGAGTCAGACGTGTCTGTGGCAAGGTGCTGGCCACCCAGGAAGCCCTACCGACCCAGGGCCACCCAGGCCCCAGAACGGAGCTGTGGATGCTTCGTGCGCAGTAGGAGATGATTTTCTAGACAGCTTTCTTGAGATAAAATTTACCTACCACACCGTTTACCCATCCAGAATGTACAATTCTGTGGTTTTTAGTAGATTCACAGACTTGTGCAGCCATCTCCACTATCTCATTTCAGAATACTTCATCACCCGTTGATATTTCAAGTATTCAGAATATTTTCATCAACAGAAAGCCTGCACCCATTAGTGGTCACTTTTTGTTCACCTTCCCCCAGCCCCTGGCAACCGCCAGTCTAGGTTCTTTCTTTATGGATTTACCTATTCTGAGCATAAATGGAATCAAAATATGCAGCCTTTTGTGATGCGCTTTTTCTACTCAGCATGGTTTTGAGGCTTAGCCGTGCTGTAACGTGTGGCAGGACTTCACTCCCATTCATGGCAGAATCGCGCCCGTCATGTGGGTCTGCTGCATGTGCTGTTCACTCATCTGTGGATGAGCTGAGACATTGGAGGGGTGATTTACCACCAAAGTGGGTGCTGGTGAGCAAGTTGCTGTGGATGGACCCCACATGGGGAGCAGAGCTGCTGAGGCCAGGACTGAGAAGGGACATCTAGTCCAGGTGGATCCTTCCACACACCCTGGCCTTCCAACCATCTGCATCTTTTCTTGAAAAATTGAGGGAGGACTAAAAACCAACACCAAAATCCAGTCCTTACTATTTACTTCCTGGTCTCTACTTATGCAGACTTGTGCCTATCCCTACTCCCTTTGTTTGAAATGCAGAACTGTTTGATTTTTTAATCCTCACCCAAGGATATATTTATTTATGAGAGAGAGAGAGAGAGAGAGAGAGAGAGAGAGAGAGAGAGAGAGAGAGAGAGAGAGAGAGATATCAGTTGTCTCCTGTACCCGCCCCAACTGGGGATTGAACCTACAACCTAGGTATGTGCCCTGACCAGGGATCAAACCTGCAACCTCTTAGTGTATGGAATGATGCTCCAACCAGCTGAGCTGCCCAACTGGGGCTGTCCTCTGTCTCTGTCTCTCTCTCTCTCACACATATACACCCTACCCTATGTCCAGATCACTGCTGTGTGGGATGTAATTATGTAGTTCTGTCAGGGGCGTTGCTGGCAGCAAGGTCACAGGACCAGCAGTTCTGCGTGGGGCCTCTGCCTGTCCTCTACCTAAGCAAAGGCCACCCACATCACTACTGGTCTGTCACTATCCGCCTGATGTCATCCTCTGTTCCAGGAAGCAATGTGACTTGTCTTGCCCTGAAGGGCTCCTTTTCTTTGCGAAGATAGTTTGCACTCCAGTCCAGGAGCCACCGCTCCTGTCTCGGACTTGGATCAGGGTGTTCGGGGAGGCGGAGATCGTCTTACAATGGGAACCAGGCTGGACTCGGCCAGGAGGGAGGAAGTGTCCTCCATAGGCCCGTTTGGTCTCCAGGTATTATTTCAAAGGTCCCTGTTTTGAAATTACGAGACCACCAAAAAAGCATGCTGGGGCCAAAACTGACTGTGAAAGGTAATGATTGTTAATATCTTGGCGTCCACCCCGTCATCTGAGCAGCCCGGTTTTGCAAACATAAAGGACAACATTGTAAGAAAATAGGAAGGCTGCAGCCTGGCCTGTAAAACCATTAACCACACCATAACTAAGTATTAAATGTGAGTTTTAATTCAATTTATAGCTTTAATAAGGGTCTTTGCACTAACTTAGAGGGAAGGAGAGCATTCGAGACTCATAAAGTCACAGGAATACAGTGCTCTGAGCATCCTGCTGTTTTTATGATCACGGCAGCAAACTTGACCTGGACAATCCTGGCAGGTTAACCCTCAGCGTTTACTGGGAGCTTTGGGACACTTTTAACGAGCAGCCATGTGGCCACATGTTGGGGCGCCTATACCTCCTGGGCTGCTCACTGTTACAGGTTAGCTGGCAGCGTGGTCTTTGATGCCCTTAGCTCCCACGGGCTGTCTGAGTGGCCTCCAAGGTCAGCTGTTCATCCCACGTGGGCCCTCCAGGTGCCAACCAAAGCTGAGCTTCCTTTTTACGTGGGTTTTTGGCCTTGACCTTCAATCTTCCCCAGCAGACCCCACACACTTTACTCTAGGGCAGGTTTCAAGGAGTTATGGAAAGAAAGATTTTTTACTTAAGGTGTTGGCAACATGCATAAGTTGGGTTTGTCGGCAGGGTGTGGGGTGGAGGGGGCGCTGGGAGGGGCTGCCTGCAGACTCCTGTGAACCTGGGTTGTACCCTCTGTGGCCCAACCAATGGAGGTAAGGCTTGTCAGACACGAAAGTTTTCTATTAAAAAAATTACAACTTGCTTTTTTTTTCTCCCATAAAACTTACATGTTTATAAGTAGAAAATCGTGACAACTAGGAAGCTTATCTTTAAGAAAATAAAACTCATGTGTGACTCTCACACTTAGGGCTCAATTCTGTTAACATTTTGGTCTTTGGGCTTTCGTTCTTTTAAAGCACAGATACCCCTATTTTACAGTAATGATGGCTGCCAGGCTGCCTGCTCTCTGCACACCAGGGCTTGTGACCATTGTTTTACGTGACACTGGCTCCTTAACACTGCAAACAGCATTGTGGGGTAGGTTTTTAGGGACCTGGTAACTGAAGCCCTGTGAGACCAGGTGGTTGCACATGGCCCTGGTGAAGTCAGGGTTGGAGCCCAGGTGAGCACAATCCCGAAACGCATCCAGCCGTCACATCTGCTGACACTTTAAATCTATGGCTTGTGCAAGGCGGTCTTGCACTAAGTTATGTAACATGTGCTGCACTTACTTGTGAATTGTCCCTGTGGCCTCATGGGATGAATGGATGGATGGACGGACAGACGGATGCATAAATGTAAGCAAGGGTGCCTGAGTGGCATTGCCAAGCTGGGCCTCCATGGGGAGCCTGAAGGGTGGACAGTTTACCACTTTCACACCTGGACAGCAGAATGGGTGCTCATCTTGGTGAAGACCTCTGTCTGGAGCCTCCCTTCCGAACCCACTGGTCAGGAAGACTGACTCTGATGGCTGCCCCTCCTGGGTGACCTCATCCTCGCCCTGCTGGCTGGCCCACCACTGCCCCAGGGAGGAGGAGAAATCCTGCCTGGGTGCACAGCCTCCCTCCCCAGGGCTCCCGGAGCCCCGAGGTCCTCCGGCGTGAGACCCTGTGTGCACGTGCTTGTTTTGCTGAAGGTCGCTCTGTCCTCTGTGCGTGGATTACCCCAGTCCTTTATGTACGGTGATCAGAGAGGGCATTTGTGATTCGGTTGGATATATTAATAGGAAGTGAAACAAAGAGGGCTTTCTGACTCATCTTCAGGTCACTAGAAAATCAGTTTTCAAAACTTTGGCTCTGCCTTTCAATAGCTGTGTGACCTTGGGCAAGTCACTGAAACTCTCCAAGCCTCCTTATCTGTAAAATGCAGACAAAAATTGTACCCATGTCATAAGATTGTTGTGAGGACTAAACATAGGACACATAGATTGGCTATTACTATTAATTACTAGTTACTCATTAATTAATAATATTAATTATCAATGTTTAGTAATTATGCTAATGGCTGTAATAAGTAACATTGTTATTTAAGTAATGTTATTACCAAGTTCCACTGCTCTCCAGCCTTTGATGTATAATGTTTTCTTCCCAGAACTGGCTCAGAATAAATTTTTGGTATTGAAAGATAGATCAACTTTTATTTTTTGAGTGGGTAATTCAAAATAAAGAAAAGGAATTGTCTAGCTACTGTAGGTATGGTGCTTCTGCAGGACTGATGGTTCACCTTCGCTAGACCCTGTTTCCCCACCCCCAGCGGAGGCCCCGCCGCCTCCACGTCTCCAAGTGAAAACGGCCCTCCACCATGGCGTTTTGTTTCGAAGTCTTTCCCAGGCCTCGGGCTTTCATAACTCATCTCCCAGGGTTTTTGTGAAAATAGAAACCAGTGTTTTTTAACGGATGACTTTCAGAAGTGTGTGACCCTCTGTCCAGAGCCAGGAATTTGCTTTCTCATTCTTGTGCATAATATTCATGAGGAAGGTTCCAGGTAGAAAACACAATTCTCCAAGTGGGGAGTGAGCAGAGGGAAAGGAGCCCTCTGCACGCTGTGCCCTTTGGCTGCCAGGATCAGGGACTAGATGCTTGCTGAGCAGGACTGCCCCTCCCTTTGGCACATGGGGTCGTGGGTCGGGCCTGGATCTTGTTCCTTCCCCAGCAGCTACCTCTGCTCCCTTCACCCTTGGCTCTCTGCCTCCCCACATGGGTGACATGCTTTTCCCTGCCAGGACTCTGGCTGACATGTAAAGAATCAAATCACACTGTTGGCCACCATGGTGTCTCCCTTCCTCCTCCCCCACAGTCCCAACCACGCTGGGTTGTCACCTTGCCACGCCAGAACACCTCCTGCATTTTCAAAACCTGGAGCCCTCCCTGCCCCCCTCCCACCATTTCCAGAGTGCCTCTTGCTGGTCTCAGTGGTGGGCAGTCCCTGTCCCCTTTCTGTCACTAAGGTGCCAGAGAAAAAGCATCTTTCTTTAAAGAGAGCACAGCCTTCGGAAGTGATTTCACTTCTCCCAGCAATTCTACTTCTAGGTGTGTACTCATGAGAAATGAAAACACACATGCACACAGAAACCCAAGCACACATGTTCTTAGAAGCATTATTCATAATAGCTGAACAGGGGAAGCCACTCAGCTCTGTATTAACTGGTGAATGGATGAACAAATTGTTGTCTACCCATCCAATAGAACATTACTTGGCTCTGAAAAGGAATGAGGCCCCGATGCCTGTCACGACATGGATAGACCTCCAAATGTGATGCTGGGGAAAGAAGCCAGTCACAGAGGATCACAGATCATAGGATTCCATTTGTGCGAAATGTGCAAAACAGGCAAATCCATGAGGATGGAAAGTAGCTTAGCGGTTGCCAGGGGCTGGGGGAGTGGCAATGGGGAGTGCCTATTAATTGGTATGGGTTTGCTTTTTGGGATGATGAGAATGTTCTGGAACTAGATAGTGATGATGGCTATACAATTTTGGAACATACTAAAAGCTACTAAATTACATACTTTAAAGAGTTTTATGGCGTGTGAATTTTATCTCAATTTTAAAAAGAATCTATTTTTTTCTTATTTTAGTATGATTCCAGCCTCCCTGCCCCCAGTTCTTCTGGTCCTTGCTGGGCACAGTTGGACTATAAGGCTTTTGTTTTTGTTAGTGAAATACAGCGACAGTGTTTTCTCACGACCTGCCATGGAGGTTTAAGCTTAACACTGTGAGTCTGAGGTCCACTGGGGAAGGCAGGGC
This sequence comes from Anoura caudifer, assembly GCA_004027475.1. Classification (NCBI taxonomy): domain Eukaryota; kingdom Metazoa; phylum Chordata; class Mammalia; order Chiroptera; family Phyllostomidae; genus Anoura; species Anoura caudifer. The sequence continues at coordinate 28,534 of PVKU01000020.1, forward strand.
AAAAGGGATGAGAGGGGACAGAGCTTCTCTGCTGCGAAGCCAGGGCCTCTGGCCTCAGGGTCCTGCCCATGTCCCCATGTGGGGGAGGGCAGGAGGACAACCTGGGGACACCCCAGTGTCCTGCTGGTCCCTCTAGGGGGGGCTAAGTAAAGGGGTCTGTGGCTGTTTCCATGGTGGGGAGCAGAGCGTGGGTGGGTGAGGGATCTGAGCCCAGAGTTACCTGGGTCTTTGTTGTCTGCAGAAGTAGGTTCATGACACCTCAGGCTCCTTCGGAAGCAGCTGAAGGTAGAAATAACATGGCATGCTGTCAGCCTAGGTCAGATCTCTGCTCCGCCCTCTAGGAGCTAGAAGAAATCCCGGGGTCTCAGCTGCCCCTTCTTTCAATGAGGGCAGTGATGATGATGTGACAGTAAACCGGGTGCTCTCAGTGTTGAGATGTACCCAGCCCCCAGCAGGGCTCTTTGGCCACAGCAGCTGTGACAATGTCACTGCATAGAGGCTCTCAGTAAAGCAGGAAGCAGCTGCCCAGGGCAGCATTCGTCCTCTCCCTGGGACGAGGTCAGCAGGACACCCCTTGGTGCCCATAGTTTCATTGCTGTCCAGTCTCTCAGGGATCAGCACTAGATAGGCTTTGGCCTGGGGTCAGGAGAGATAAGGCCACTCCTGGGCTGTCCCTGAGGTATGTGATGGGGACAGCCAGGCTTAGAGTGGGACCCCCTCAAATGGACGGGTGTTAGTTTATTTTTATATTAAATTAACACATTTGAATGGGCAGTACTCCTGTGGTTCAAAATTCAAGCTGGGATGAATTCCCTGGAAGCTTCCCTCCGGTCTTGTCCATCAGCCGGTGCCTCCGCCTCTACTGGGAACGGCTTTGTCCACTTCTCCCTCGTCCTCTGCGCTCATGCCGGGGACCAGAAAACATGGCACCGAAGGAGGCGGAGCCTTTAAAAACAGTTTCATCGAGGTCTGTTTTACATCTCATGAAGTCCACGTATTTTGGGCGTACAATTCAAAGATCTTCAGTAACTTTACATGGTCTGAATCGATTTTAGGACATTTTCACCCCTGATGTGTCCTCATATAAGTCAGTAATTCCACCAGCCCCCGACAACCACTTATCTACTTTCTCTCTTCAGTTTTGCCTTTTCTGGGCATTTCATACGCATGGACTCTTAACTACGTGGTCTTTTGTGTTTGGCTTCTTTGTCATAATGTCTTCAAGTTTCATCCACGTTGTCGCGTGTCAGAGCTTCATTCCTACTTGTGGCTGCGTCATACTCCATTGTGTGGCTGGACCACATCTTGTTCATCCACTCATCTGTGGATGGACTCTTGGGTTGTTTCCCTCAAATACACTATTTTCTTCTCTTTTTTATACAAAGGGTAGCATTACTTTTATATTTATATATGATCTTACATATGAACACACACATGTGTTTATACATACCTACTGACACATGTGTACTGACATGTGTGTGTACATATGTATATCCTTAGTCTTATACCTTGCTTGCTTCACTTAATAACACACACCAAGATTCTTCTTCTTCTTCTTCTTCTTCTTTTTTTAATCCTCACCCAAGGACATGGAGTTTTTTTTTTTTTTAATTGATTTTACAGAGAGAGGAAGGGAGAGAGAGTGAGAGAATCATCAATGGGTTGCCTCCCAAATGCACCCCAACCCAGGATTGAACCTGCAACCTAGCTACATGCCCTGACCAGTGATGAAATTCACAACCCTTTAGTGTGTAGGATGATGCTCCAACCAACTGAACCACCCAGCGAGGGCCCAAAATTCTTCTTTAAATCATTGTTCGATGATGATTTCATGCCACTGTTCCCAGCTACGGACACAGACTCTCAGTGTGCAGTCCTCTGTCTGATTCTTGGGGAGGGCATGCTGCATCTGCCTCACTCTCTGGTGGTGACTACCATGCGGTCATCTTGTCGTGTGGACGTTACACCCCACGGAGGGAGTGAGACCTGGAGGGCAGGACCCAGGACAACATCTGGCACATGGAAGGAGTTCAGGGGCTTCCCTATCACAGATTAGAGGAAAAATGTCCTCTGACTCCCCTTCCCCCAACATATCCCTGAGAACTTTCCCTGGTGCTGGCTCCTGGTTTCTTTGGCAAGAGAAGGGGGCAAGGGCCTGTCTTCCCAGGGCAGCCCAGCCCTGCTTCCAGCCTCCCAGCCTGGCTGTGCTGCAGACTTGTGGGTACTTCCTGAGAAGGGGCTCTTGGTGGCAGACTTCTGTGAAGTCGACTGTGCGACGCTGTGGGTTCCACTTCGTGTAGGTCAGGGCCAGCCCTGGGAGGTGCTAGAGACCCTGTGGGGAATGAGGTGGAAACAGCCCCTCATTGCAAGGACAGTGACAGCTCAGTTTGCAAGTACCGTGTGGTGTGGGGCACTATGCTAAGCATTGTGTGTGAATGGCTCGTTTCTCCTGCTCATGGACATGTGAAGAAGGTGTGGTGTGAGCCTGTTTACAGAAAAGAAATTAGACCCTCAGCAGAGCTCAGCACCCACCCTCCTATCTACCTGCTCCACTTCCTTCAGTAAGCAGGTGCCTGTCCCCTGAGCCCCTGCTGCTCTGAAATGGTAACAAAAATAAGGATGACCACAAAACATACCACTGCCATGCATGTGCCAGTCTCATCGTGTTGAGGGCCTGCTGTACACCCCACAGTGTTGCATGTTCCCATTTCACAGGTGAGACAAGCAAGGTTGGGCTGGAGGAGTCACTGAGGCAGGATTTGAACTCTGCATGGGCTAGATGTCAGCAACATGGGGCAGAGCATGGACAGGACAGAGGGAGGGCAGTGGGGGCTGCAGCTCAGCCCTATGGAAAGCTCCCTGTTCCTGCAGGGGGCTCTGGTCATTGAGGGGGCAGGTTCCTGCCCCTGTCCTCCTGGCCTCTATCCTGGCCCAGGGCCCAACACTCCACTCTGTTTTCCAGACAGGAAATATGAATCAAAATAACATGACATACTCAACCATAATTAGCGCTGTGTCGTGAGGCCGAGTGAGTTTAATGAGGAGCAGGCCTGTGTAGCCAAACCTGCCAGCCGTGCCCTCCTTCCCTCCCAGTCTGCCCCCCCAGTGCCATCCATCAGCTTCTCCCCCCACCCCTCCCCAGGTCAGTAGAGAGGACAGGAGAGAGAGAGTGAGAGTGAGAGCCAGAGTGGGCAGACAGAAGAGAGAGAGGCGAGAGGGGAGGGGATGCCCTTTGTGTGTTATTTGGTTTTGTTGTGTGGACACACTGGCATTCTCTGGATACCTGGGTGCCTGGGACTCTGACAGCATCTCATGCTCTTTGGATACCGTTCGGGGGTTTTCCACAAAGGGCTCTGGCCATACACACAGGGGCTGACCCCTGTGGCTTTATCACTAAAGGGCTTGCTGAGGTCCCACCTTCCTCCTGCCCCACTCTCCGTCTCTGTGTTTTGTGTTTTTCAAGGTCTCTCGCCTATTGTCTAGGTATCTCTTGGTCTCAAGTCTCTCTCTGTCCGTTTCTCTATATCTTTGCCCTCTCTGTCTTTATCTTTGTGTCTCTCTTTCCCAGCTCTTGTTTCTCTCTTTGTTTTTCTTCCCTTCTCCCTCCCCTTCAGTTTCCCCCGAATGAAAGGACTCCTGAGAAAGAGAGGCTGAGGCTACAGGATGTCCCCTTCAGGCCTGCCCCTTCCTGTGACCTCCCAGCTCACACCCTTCTCCTCCCTTCAGCCCCTCAGTCCACCCCTCCCTCCCAGAGACCCCCCAGAAGCTCCCCTCCTGGAAATGCCTCCCTGTGACCACCCCTCACTGGCTGACCTTCGCTTCCCTGGTGGTCTCCCCTCTGGTCAGCTAGGTGAAAGGTCATGGCTGTTGGAGGAGGGCCGGGGTCTTTGAGAGCATCTAACTGGGTGTTCCCCACATTAGGTCCTGGGACCTCTGGGAACCCCTGGCTGCCCAGCCTTGGGGCTGAAGTCTGTGAGCAGTTCCCTCCTTCGTTTGTTTTCCATGTTCCCTGTCACACACATGTTTTAGAGTCCTCATGGGAAAACCCAGCATGTCAAGCATAAATGAAGCCCAATTGTCCCACCTCTCAGGGGGACCATGTTCATATCAGATACACTAGCAAGAGTTTGAGAGATTTCATCCTTGCTTTTCTGACTTGGTGACAGTTTTGCAACTAAGAGCACAGCTCTTAATCATCAGACTTGGGCCAAGTCACTCAGCACAGCTAAGCTTCTCTTTCTTCATCTGTTAAATGAGAACACACAGTGCTGAAGCCCTGCAGGGAAGAAGGGAGGACTCAGTGGGCATGAACGCACATCCAGATCTGGCGCAGGCCCTGAGAAAGGGCTCAAGGAGGAGTCCCAGTGGTGTGTGTGCCAGGCCCGGGGCTGGCTGTGTTTGTGCATGTGAGATCACAGACTTGTCACACCAGCCCCCCTGGGTGAGTGATGTGTCACCCTCTTACAGAAATGTGAGATCAGGCTGAGTGACTTGGCCAAACTCCACCATCATGAGTTTGCTTATACATTCGTGTTTTCACCCAGTGCCACACAAGGGGTGCTATATATCGAACACTGTGCTAGATACCAAGGCTACCATGGTGAACAGAGTGGGTGTGCTCCCTACCCTCAATCACTTTCAGTTCAGTGCGGGACAGACCTTCCATACCTTCACACAGTGTACTTAAATCATGTGACACAGTGCTGGGAGCTCCTATGACCTGGCCTGGGGGTGGTGAGCCAGGCCTTCCCTGAGCACATGGCCTTGGTAGTGAGATTTGCCCAGTGAAGAGGGATTAAGAAGTAAGAGAGGGAAGCAGTTCCAGCAGAGGGAACAGCATGTGCAAAAGCCCTGGGGTGAGATAGAGCTTACCACATTCACTTGTGGGAATGAGACAAACTTGCAGGACTAAACAGTGAAACATAGGAGTCCATGGCTGGGGAGGTTGGCTAAAGGGCTTGCAGGCCACTAGGAGGAGGTGATTTTTCCAGGCCAGAGAGGCCCAGCCTGTGGCTCATGATAGCACCAGGATAGTCTCTAGGTATCACTCCTTAGTCCAGGGTCTGCCTCAGTGCCATCAACCTGCTTGATGTCTGACAGTACATCCCTCATGGTGAGTGACTTCAGGCACTTGCTGCTCCCATCAGTGATCTGGAAGGTGCCCTTGACCTGGGCGTCTGATGAGTGTCCATCAGGTTTAGAGAAGGGCCACTGTCTATTATTGTCAGAGGGTGCTGGAGCTGCTGAGGGAGTTTGTGTTCCCTCCAACACAGAGAATGTGGCATGCACCCAAGCTGGCTCAGTATGGGTGGGGATCACTGGCATCTCTGTCCTCACAGATGAAGTTCTCCTGTCTGCCCGAGGTTGTGGTGGGGCACACCCAACTTGCTGCTGGGTAGGTGCCTGGATCAGGGATGCTTGCACACTCTGTAAATTAGAGCTTTATCCTTACTGATTTTTTACAGCTCTATTGAGGTGTAATTTATACACCATGAAAGTCACCTATTTAGGTGTGCAGTAGGATTCAACTCAACAATGAAAAAGAACAAATTATCTACATACAGTGACAGAGCTAAAGCTCAAACACCTTATGCTAAGCTGAAGAAACCAGATGAGAAAGAGCACATATGCAGTGCTTTAATTTACATGAAACTTATAGGAAAAAACTGTATTCTTATTTTGAAATATCTGATATAGAAAAATTCAAGTGGATTTGAAATCCATTCTTTTTTTTTTAATCCCAAGACCCCTTTTTTTGTATATTTGTCCATAATAGAAAATGATGAGCAGTAAGTCTTTAAAACAGTTTCAATTATTAGCCCTGGCTGGGTGGTTCATTTGGTTGGAGAGTTGTCCTGTGCACCCAAAGTTTGCAGGTTTGATCCCCAGCCGGGGAACACATAGGAGGCAACCGATCAAAGTTTCTCTCTCACATTGAAATTTCTCTCTCTGTCTCTCTCCTTCCCCTCTCTCTAAAGATATGAATAAGTGTATCCTTGGGTGAAGGTTAAAAATAATAAATAAAAATATTATGCAATTATTATACATAATAATGTATAATGTATAATACATAATACATAATACATAATACATACATATGTATTTTGTCTCATTGTCTCATTCCCATAATACATACATTATGTATACATAATACATAATAATGTATAATGTATAATAATTGTATACATTATTATGTATAATAATTTCAATTATACATTTTAAATAGTTGTAAAAATTGGCTACATTTTTAAAAAAATTACCTTCTTGTGTAAAGAAAATGTTTCTTTGGCAGTGATTAATAATATTGGGAAGAAATCATACAGTGTCATGAGCAGTGGTGGGTGTTGGGATGCCTGTCTGTGTCCCCTGGACATCCCATTCCAGCAGAGCTGTTCCAGGTAGCTGATGGCCCCCTCCTCAAGCCCCTACATTTCTCTTCCTTTCAGATTGAGAACTTCCTTTGGCTTGTGGGAGGTTGCTTCACTTTCACCTGGTGCAACCTGGAAGTGAGGGGATGGGCATGTCCTTCTGTGTGGAGGGGTGGTGGTGTGGATAGTGGGATGAACAGGATTGGTAAATGAGTGCTCCTGGCTCCCTGCCCTCCAGCAGACAATCCTGTTGGTAGGATCATGTCATCTGCAAATAGGGATAACTTTACTTCTTCCTTTCCAATTGAGATGCCTTTTATTTCCTTTTCTTGCCTAATTGCTCTGGCCAGAACTTCCACTACAGTGTTGAATAGCAGTGGTGAAAGTAGGCATCTTTGTCTTGTTCTTGATCTCAGGAAGAAGTCTTTCACCATTGAGTGTGATGATAGCTGATGGTTTTTCATAAATACTATTTATCATATTGAGGAAGTTCCTTCTGCTTCTAGTTTTCTGAATGTGCTTTTTTTAATCATGAAAAGGTGTCACATTTTGTCAGTTGCCTTTTCTGTGTCAACTGAGATGATCATGTAGTAGCCCCCATGCCCTGTTCTGTTAATGTGGTGTGTTACCTGGGTTGAGTTTAATATGTTGGACCATCCTTCCATTCCTGGGATAAACCCCACTTGGCAATGGTGTGTGATCTTTTCAATATGCTATTGGATTCTGTGTGCCAATATTCCCTTGAGGACTTTTGCATCATTATTCATAAGGGATATTGGTCTGTGGTTTTCTTGTGGTGGCAGTGGGGTGATTCTGGAGCATGCTCCACATGGTCTCTCAGGGGTCTCCAGTGGGACCCAGTTCCATGTGCTCAAGGTGGTCTCCTCATCTTCGAGGCACCCCTTACTGGCTGGTTTCATTTCTCTGTCTCATTCTCTTGTCTCCTCACTTGTGTTTCCTGGGGTCACCTCCCTCATAAACTACTTCTTCTCAACCTCACATCATATCTGCTTTGGGAGGAACAAAAACCAGGAGAATCCAGGCTGTAACCATTTCAAGCATAAAATCTGATTTTAAAAAATGACATTCATGAAGGCAAGATCAAGAGCTTAGTTCAAAAATGAAATTGCCTTTATTTGGGAGTTTTATATTCTTTCAATATATAAACATGTTCCCTAACTTTGAATTTTATTTTTTTCTTAGCATAAGTTGAAAATATGATGCTTTCCCTCACCAGGTCTGTAACATATGCCTTCACCCCTTTTGAAAGGGTCCCCTGTAGGCTTCAGAGCGTGTGCATATTCAGTGTGCACCAGTATGGCCTATGCTGGGAGGGAAGCCCTGCTTTGGGCAGGGCCGGGGAGGACCTGGGGTAGTGTGAGCTGCCTAGCGTCTGTGTGGAGACCCTGCCCTTGTTTTCTGTTTGAAGCTGGGAGACAAGAGGACCTTAGGGTTAGATTCCCCAGTCTTCTTCTAGAAGCACCTACAAAAAAATTTCATAACAGACCTCTCTCCGCTCACCCACCAGATAATCCAGGAATTCCCACATTTCCTCTTAATGAGATCACACTTGCCCAAGGTAAGAGAGCTCATGGTTGGGCCATTTCACGGAAGAGACCCTTTCTCTCCCTTCCAGGTTAGCTCTGGAGAAAGCCAGTGAGCAGGAACACCATTGTTAAGCCATTTATTCAGAACGGCCCCCAAGTCACATAAAATTGGGCATGGAAGTCATGTAGGAACCTGCCTCAGGTTTGATGTGCAGGCGCTGTGTTTCATAGTGACTAAGAGTCTCAGTCAGGGAGCAAGGCAGCCCTTGGCTTTAATCCTGCACTTAACCTGCCGTGTTTCCTTGGGAAAGGCATTTAGTGTCCCTGAGACGCGGTGTTTCCTCTGTGTAGAATGGGTATGCTCGGTCAGTTGCTGGGGGAATTATGGGAGATGAAGCATGCTGGCGCGCTGCCTGGCACTCAGGAAGTACATGTTTATGAACTTATTTATTAATCCAGGAAACAATTGTATGACACCTATTCTGGGTCTGGGACTACTTTAGTGTTGGGCATACATCAGTAAACAGAGCAGGAATTCCAGTGAGAGAGGCAGAGGGTGAATGAGAGGCATGTCACATAAGGTCAGATGGTGTCTGTGCTGTAGGGGACATTCAAACAGGTCCAGGGAGAGAGGGGGGTGGGATGGTGTTGCTGTGCTGGGAAGCAGACTAGGGAAGGCCCCTGTGATATGATGACCCACAAGCGAGAGACTAGGCCAGGCTGATGTAAAGGCCCTGAGGCCAGTGGGATGGGTCAGAATCAGCCCCAGGCTGTTGTGTGATGTGAAGTAGGCAGCAGGAGGTTTGGGGGCCTTGCCAGCCTTTCTTTGGCTATTGGACTTGTCCTACAGGAGACGGACCATTGGAGGGTGATGGGCAGGGAGCAGTGGGAGCTCCTTTACAGTGTAATATACAAGGGTGCCTCTGGATGAGATATCTCATTCAATTCTCAGGCTCTCATGGCTCACGGCCTGGAAGGTTAGTCAATGCCACTGTGATGACTGTCACACTCCCACTATCCAGGAACCATTTGCTGAGAAACCATGCATTGGAACAACTGCGCCAAACCAGAGTTATGCAGGGGGAGAGGTTCATAGTGCTCTCCCTTGGGATGAATGGTGTCCCTTCCAGAGGGAAGTGCTACTTGGTTCGTAGAGATACAGGGCCAATCTGTTTAATCCAGCCCTTGGGTAGTCTAATTGCCCATTTAACCTTTATGGGGGCTTAATTAAGGATGTTTAGTCTGGGTGTGCTGCACTTGACTCATTAGGTTAAGCTCATGGCCTTCCTCTAGTCAGACAGTCTTTCTGAGATGTGCCCCAAGAGGAAGGGGAAATGGAAGGTTTCACTCCAGCTCTCCCAGCCTGTGGTGGGTGTGGGCTGACCAGAGGGCACTTGTGGGTGGGGTGCGGAGGACAGCTTCCCCCAGATATGGAAACAGTGCCTGGGGTGGGGCAGAGCTGAGTGCAGGCTTGGATGGTTTACTCAGATAAGGTCTAGCTGTAGTGTGTATGCACGTGTGTGGTGCGTGTGCCCACATAAACCTCCTTGCTCACACAGGAGAGGATCAGAACTAGGGGTTAAACACCACTCTCAGCAAACTGAGGTATGGAAAATGACACACCCAATGAGATCCCAGGATCATCTCATCCAGGGATTGGCAGATGTTTTTTGTGAAGGGCCCACTGGCCTGTGAAGGCAGCCACAGGCCATGCCCAAATGAGTGGGTTTGGTTGTGTTCCAAAAAGTCTTTATTTACCAAAAGAGATACTGGGCCAGAGTTGGCCTGAGAGCCTTAGACTGTTGACCCAGATGCAGTAGAACTTTCTAGATGAGGAATTCAGACAACCTTCCTTCCTGCCATCACTCATAATAACTCAGAAGCTGCAACCTTTCTGAAACCCCCTTCTCCAGCAAACTTCAGATCTTTCTCAAGGTCAAGTGTCATATTTACTATAGTATTTATGGATTTTTTTTGGCACCTAAAATAGCATGTATAAATTGAGGAACCATTTTTATCAGATTCCTATTTGTTTTTTAACATGTCACTGATGAAGTATTTGAGTACTGTGCTCTTAATCTATTTCTTCCCATAGTCCTTGTGGATTTTATTGTCCAGTTTTGCATAGTGAAGTGATTTTAAGGCATGCATACATGTGCCATGTTTCAGAAGAATTGACTGTATTTATAAACCAGGCCTCCTGAGTTGTAGTTCAATGTTTTCTCACCTGCATTAGTTAGGATTGGCTAGGCTTTGTTACAGTAACAAATAAGTCCTGAAATCCCAACAGTTTCTTACCATAAAGGTTCACTTCTCTCCCCCGCATAGTGTAGTTCAGGTTGCTGACTCTCTAGGGTGGCTGCCTCCATGCTGTGACTCAGGGACCCAGGAAACTTGGTGTGGCTCCACCCCGTCATCAAGTGGCCTCCATAGTCACAGACAGTATGCAAGAGAGAGCTGGAGGATACTGGAGGATGATTTTTAGACAACGTCTGGGAGTAGCTTGGAACACTTCTGCCCATAGTCGGTTGGTCAAAAAGCCATCACACAGCCCCCACCTAGCTGTTAGGGAGGCTGGGAAATGTGGTCATGTGTGTCCAGGATGAGGGACAGGATTTGAGGAGTACATTGCAATGTCTTGGTCACATCACCTCATCTCAATTCACCCACCTTTCAATAATCCACTGGCATTTCATACCAGGTACTGTTCTGGGCTCTGGAGATATAGCAAAAACACAATAAAATAAAACTATAGAAACAAGCCCTGCTTTCATGCTCTCATGGAAATTACATCATACGGGATAGGTAGATAGAAAAAAATAAATGATTTAATCACTTATTAAACTTGTAATGTATGTCTCCTGGTGATATGCTATGGAGTGAGAAGAGTTCATGTAAGTGGGAGAGAGAGCATTGGAGGTAGGTGTGATGTCACAACTTTAAAAAGATGATTGGTTCGAAACCCTCTCAGATGAGGTGGTATTTGAAAAAATCTTGAAAGAGGTTCAGTGGGGAGCCATGTGGAATCTGAGCCAGGGTGAATAGCCAGCAGAAAGGGTTTGAGGTAGGAACATACCAGTAACGTTCGATGTACTGCGAGGTGGTCAGTGTGGCTAGAGGGGCAGGAGGGAGGGGGACCTCGCAGGAGGTGAGATCAGAGCTGTGGAAGGGCAGATTGTATGAGAAGTTGTAGACTATTCTCAAGACTTTCAGTCTGCGATCACTGAACATCACATGGCTGCTGCACTGACCCCCCAGGACGCCCTTCTGTATCTGCCTCTGGGCTCTCCCTCTGAGCCCTGGCACCGGGTCCCTCGATAGATGAGGACAGCAGGTCTCAGAGAGATGAATGATTCCCATTTCCCAGAATCGTTATAAAACTGAAATGAGAACGTGGTTGTGTGCATTGGGAGCTTCAGTCACTTTATGGTCATATGTAATGAATACTGGGATTGTCCAGGGGGTGGACTTTGGGAACTGTGGGGGCAGTGAGTTACCTCTTGAACTCTTGTTCCACCTCAAAGTTCCATGGTTCAGACCCTTTGTCTGAAGACAGCATCTCACACACTCATTTAGTGGGTCTGATGGGGCTGCAGGCCAGGTGAAAACATTCTAGTACATTTTTTCCTCTGTGGAAAGGGGGCAGGCAGGGAAGCAGCAAATAATTAAATCGATGTCGACATTTATTGCTGTGAAGGCAGTAAAAGCATCACATGGCTTCCTCATAAAAAGTCATAAGGCCTATTTACAGTCCCACATTATTTTTCTGGTAATCCAAACCAGAAACTTTCTCTGAAACTCTCATGTGTTCAGCTAAGAGCTTCATGACGTGAAGAACTGGCTGGGGGCGGGGGCAGGGTGGGTAGGGAGCAGGGGGATGTGGCATGTACAGCAAACCCTCCTTCTCTTGATGGGGGTGGAGAGAACCTTGTTTGTTTGGGTTTGTGTGGTTTATTGATTCAGGGAAAATGCCTGTTGGCCATCACCCAGAAGGTCAAAAGCTGCAATTTTGGCCTTTTGTTGGCAAAAGGCAGGGATTCTGTGCTTGGGCCATGGAACCCAACAATGCTCCTTCAGTTGTCCATAATGACATCTCACATTTCAAGGCCACAACTTTCTCAAGATGTGTGCACATAGGGTCATTTCTTGGGAGAACTAGTCAATCACATGTATCAAAATTTATAATTCATGTGCATCTTTATCCAGCATTTCCATATCTAGGAATCCACTCTGCAGATGACCTCACACATGTGCCTAAAGGCTCATGAATATTGAAGTGAATATATTTCACTTGGAAAATGCCAAAGAATATGTGCTGAAAATGCTAAAGACCTCTGAAATTTCTATTGGCAACTGATTATAAATAAATAATGGCACAAGCCTGTAAAACAAGACTAAGTAGCCACGAAATGATTAAGGATGGCCTATGTAGCATAATCCCCAAGGTACAAGGTTAAAAAGTAAGATACAGAAGACTATGTTTAGAATTAGACCATTTATCTAGAATTAAGAAAATCTATGCTGGTATATGTATAGAAAAATTCTGAAATGATGTGTAAGTCACTATTAAAAGTGATTCTGATGATAAAGGAAATTGAAGGTCTTTAAAATAATATGCATGCATTACTTTTACAATTAAAAACAGTAAAATTCATTTGTTACCTATGAAGGTGACTATGGATAGTATATTGAAGTTGCACTTTCTAAATGTGACTCCAGCTGCCCCACTTACTTACTAGCTGTGTGATGTTGGGCAAGTGGCACATCTCAAATTCTGTCTCACTGATTATAGGATGTCATCATCTCCTTTGCAGGGTAAGTGTAAGGTTTAAATAAAGTGGTATTTTCTGAAAATGTTAGGTGAGATCTGATATACTACCCCATGTGAGACAATCCTGTTACTTCATCTTTATAATGTATCAATTGTTGTTGTCTTTGTTTTTTGTGAGAAATAGAATGGACTTAACAAAATTGAGACAAAAAAGAAGGAAGAAAGAAAGAATGAAGAAAGAGAAAGAAAGAGGGAAAGGGAGGAAGGGAGGAATGGAGGAAGGAAGGAAATTTAATTGGAAGGACATGGTGGGAGCATGGAGGAAAAACTTGACAATTAGGTCTTGGAAAAGACTGGAACCAGAGCAGCTCTTGTGACTTGGGAACTACTAATGAGATGAATCAGCTGCACCTATTTCTCTCCTTCATTTACTCCGCTTAGAATTCAAAGTCCCAAGACAGGGACTCTGATGGGCTGATGTTGGGTCCAGCGCCCACTCCCATGGCTTATGGAGAATTGTGCATCTTGATTGACAGTCGGATTAACTAATGATGAAGGAGGGAGATAGAAGAGCAGTAACCAAAAGGATATTTTGTGTGGGCAAAAGGCCAAAATGAAATAAATTATTGGCTATTCTTTTACAATACTGAATTAGTCTTGGCAGGCTAACTGCTGTAAATAAACCAACATTTCAATGACTTAATAAGTGGGAGTTTATTCTTCACTCATGCTACCCTCCAATATTGTTGTCTCTTGGTGAAGTGGCTTTCCTGGGTCTCTGACCCACACAGTCTCTCAGGCTCCTTCCTGTAGGCTCTGAGTCTTTCACTGCATCCTCTGGATCTGGCCATTACACAGGGGGAGACCTGACAAAGGGTGCACTTATGGGCCAGGATCTGGTCATGTGTCCCTACTTACCACAACTGGGAAATTATCTAATTATGTGTTTAGTAGGAAAAGGAGAAAATGTGCTGACTCCCTTGCTGGGGTCTGCCACAGGTAACACAACACAGGACAAGTAAAGCTATTGTTATCTCAGGTCCGAGGCCTGGGAGTCTAACACTCTGACCCGAGGTGAGTCATTTCTCTCTATGGACCTCATTTTCTTCATCTGAAAAAAATGGGGATGTTAGAGAAAACGCAAGGTTTTAAACTTTTCTTCATCCCAGACAACTTTGCTCAACTGAAGTTCATTGAAAACCCAGTATAAAAGTAAACCAGACAGTTGCAGATGAGGGGTGCCAGTGGGAAGCCCAGAGCTCTGTGTGTTCACCCCCTCCCTTGCCCCCGAGGCCTAACCCTGGACTGTCTGGGGCTCTGGCGATCTCATGTTGCAGGCTGTTGTCGGCCTGTGTAGATGCTACTTATGATGTGATCTAGTCAATCTCTGGACTTTTTAGAGAACTTTCACAACTTTACTGTGTTCTCACTTTGGAAAAATCTGAAGACATTTTAAATCAGGGTCACGTGGCTTCCCTCTGCCTGGCCCTGGGATGTGCCTACTCCCTGCTCAGAACCACCTGCTTGGCACTCCAAACCTTACTCTACCACAATTTATTTTTTTTACTAGGGGAAATGTTTAGCATAATAAATCATGTGGTTCCAGCATTCCCTCAACCACTTCCATGAACAGGGGATCCTGAGCTGGTCTTCAGACCAGGACTCACTGTTGGCAGAAGCGCCAGTTCCCGTGGTGGAGGGGGGAGAAAGTCTTCCCAAGGACTTTCCGAAGTCAGGGCAACTGTGCAGGCACATCTGCTTTGATTAAAGAAGAAAAGATCAACGGCGAAGTGGTGGTATCACTTTCCAGGGTGGGGAGACAGTTCCAAACCAAGTTACAGATTTTTATGACAATAATTTTGCAGGGAATTCATATAATCCTGGCAATTTAGACATTAGCATTTCAAAGCTCTAATGGGCCCAAAATAAATATATACATATTTTCCTCCAATTTCAAAAACAATTATCCTAAACCTGAAACTACTTTAGTCCTGTTTCTTGAATTGATTTGCTTCCTTCCCAAAGAAGCCGAGTGGGTTGAGAGACTCAGAGCCCAGAAGGGCAGAGAGCTCCCCTCAGGCCCCCACTGGCTCCAGGAGCCTCTGACCTTTCACTTGAATTAGATTCAAAACAAAGCTTTTGTTGCATTTAGAACTGTTTTATCCTTCCAGAGATGGCATAAACAGGAAGAGAGTTCCAAGGGACCCAGGAAATGGCTCTTTGTGCCTTAAGGGATTTTTAAAATGGGCCAAGAAATTCTCAAATTCTAGTAATTTCAAGTTCCCTTAAAAACAAATACCTCCACTAACAGGCAAGATCTGCCCCTTCTGGGCTTATTCTGAACCAGCTGAGACCGGACACTGCACTTCGGTCACTGACCTACCTTTTCCTCTTCAGGAAGGGAAGGAGACGAGCTAAGGATGCAGTCTTTCCCCAGGTCTTCTAGTACCTTTACTTCCAGTGATATGTTTCCAGAGACACACACACATTTTCTGGGTTTGTGGGTAAAGAAGCTACAGTTCATGGAGAATTGCGACAGAGCTTTCCAGGGGAGCCAGCGGGAGCACTTCAGTCAAGTGCTGAGATGGGTCATGACTAGGGAGTTAGGTAGACCCGAATTTAAGTCTCAGCTGTGTCTTATGTTAACTTGGACATGGCAAAAATAGGGATAATGATAATGATAATGATGATGATGATAATAATGATAATGATAGTAAAATAGCTGTCTTGTGTGGTGAGACAATGCAGGTGAAATGTTTATCGCTGTGCTTAGAAGTTAGAGGCATTTGATAAATGTTAGCTTCTGTTACTGATGAAACAGATGGGAAAGTTCTTGAATCACTCAGAAAAAGAAGAGATTTAATCGAGAGGATTAGGAGCTTTCAAAAACGGTTGAGGAGCTAGAGGAGCAAGGATCAGGGGAGGTCGTCGCTCCTGCTCAGATTTGCCACTGAAGTTTGGCAAACCAGGAAGTCACAGGAACTGCAGAGCACAGCTGCCTGCAGTACTGAGGGAGGCGCCCGCGGAAGGGGTGGGGGGACACCTCAGGCAGCTGTTGCAAAACCTTCATCTGCTGAATCCGCTGCGTCTGTCCACTGGTGCCAGGGAGCAGTGTCTTCAGGTTTTCTCTCACTTCTCAACTCTTGTGTGCAGGGCTCTTGATAGAGTCCAGTCAACAACAATCTTGATGGCAAAGGATTCTGGGAAATGTAGTTTCCAGGCTTCTAGTTTCTGTAGTAGGAGGGGCAGGTGCTGAATGGCTATCATTTCTGGTACTGAGCATTATTAGCTCGACCATTGGCATTTTACAATAAATGATATAACCACACAAACAGGGCCAAGATGAAGACTCAAAATGACTAAAAACATACACATCAGAGGCTTGGGACACCAGATGTAAAAGTGTATGTACAATAGTTTGTAGCCAGAAATTGTTGGGAATCTGAGTTTGAGACCAATTATGGGACTTGGAAAGTGTGGGAACTAGGATTGTCTGGTGGAAAAAGAACCTCTGTGGTTTGGTGCCTGAATTACTGGGCTGACTCCCCTGCTCTGGGAAGTAGTCCCACCCCCAGGACCTCTTCCTTGTGTGAGTTCTTATTACTCACTTTGTCTAACCACATATGTGAGTCCCTTTCCTAATGGTTTACTCTATAAAGTCTTTTCTTCTTAAACAGAGTTTTTAGCTTCTCAAAGGCAGGGAGCATGTCCTCAAATCTTCAGATCCCACAGAGAAATGGTTCTTAAAAATCATATAAAAATATGCTCATTAGAAAAAAATCTGGAAAATTCAGAGAAGCACAAAGAAGAAAATACAAATCTCCCATAATTCTGCCTCCTAGAGTTATGTACTGCTAATGCTTTGATGGCTACACTTTCAATCTTTTCCCAACATTCACATGTATATAAATGTGGGATTATGTTAACACACAATAACTGTAAAAAGTTATTGAGCACCAAAAGAAAAAAACAGTTTTTGTACATTGAACACCTGCCAGGCACTGACTACGTTCATTGTTTATAATAATCATAAACATGCTGATGGGCTGTTGTGGGGGAAATGTGTTCTGTTTCCTGTTTCCAAAGTGGACATAGCCCTCATCCCGTGGCCTGGGCGTCTGGCCTCTTTGTCTCCATGAGCTTTTTTTTCCCTGTGGTCAACCCAAACCTGTCCCCTCTCCCTCCGACAGGCCCAATGGGGCAGGAGGCATCCGTTCCTGACCCTTCACACCATTAGTTGTATAGGGACACCCCACCCAGAGGAGGTCTGTGGTTTGTGGCCCTGCTAGAAAAAAATCTGTGTAACTGGCCCAGCCAAGCTAGAGCTGTGTTCTCCAATCCGCTTTGTCAACAATGAGCGATACGTATGTCCCCATCTGCCTGGTTTCTGTGACAATTACTACGGTCCATGCTTGCAGTGGGAGAAAGGGAGGTTGTGCATTGACCTCTAGGCACAGGCTAGGTGTTCGCACATTTTGTCTGATTAGTCCTTACATGAGGGAGCAGTTGGTGTAATTATGGCTGTTCTTTCAGGGTGAAAAAGACTGAGACACAGCGAGGTTAGTCACCTGCCCCGGGTCACACAGCCGGTAAGCGCTCAAGTTGGGTCTCACCCCAACTTGTTTTTCTTTCCTTTCTCTCCCTCCCTCCCTTCCTTTCTTCTTTCTTCCTCTCTTCCCCTGTCCCTTCCTCCCCCTCTCTCTTTCAGCAGCTTTATTGAGTCACATACCATAAAGTTTGCTCATTTAAAGTGTACAATTCAAAGGTTTTTAGTATATTCACAGATATGTGAAACCATACAGTCAATTTTAGAATATTTTCATCACCTCAGAAAAACCCCTACCTTTCAGCTTTCACCTCTTATTTATCCTCCCTCCCTCTTCCCACCTCCAGCCTTAAGCAAGACTAACTGACTTTATGTCTCTACGGGTTTGACTATTCTGGACAGTTTGCATCAATGGAATCATGCAGTATGGGGCCTGGGTGTCGTCTGGCTTCTGTCACTCAGCATGATGTTCGAAAGGTTCCTCCACACTGTCACATGATCAGCACTTCATTCCTGTTTGTGGATGAGTACCATTGTGCCGCTGTTCACTTTTTGTTTATCCATTGTCAGTTGGACACCTGGGCTGTTCCCACTGCTTGGCTGGGGCAAACAGCTCCATCATTCTGGAAGGCTGTCCCCCCACCCTCCCTCCCAGTGGGGCGGTGGCTTTAACTGAGGGCAGCATGGATGGCAAAGAGCCTGAGCAGCTTCTGCCTTCTCAGACAGGCCACAGTGACAGTCACTAACCCAACCTACAATTTTGGCTCAGCCCAGAGAAGGGAGTGACTCAGGGCCCCCTAACCCCCCAGCCCGAGGCCAGACCACCAGGGTAGCCCTAGCGCCATTAAGGTTGTTATTACCTCAAAGAGGAGGAGTAACAGAGTGGGTTTAGCAGCAATAAAAACACGTTACAGTTCTTTTCTCCTCCGGGAAATCTGTCTCTGGGGTCTAATGTTATTGCTGTGCTGGACAAATCCCAAGGGATGTTGTGCTGTGATGTGGACCATGAGACAGGAGCTTTGGTTCCCCTTGAATTCTGAGGACCTGAGCAGCAAAAGGTCTGTGATGGATTGAGAGGAGGGAGAAAATGCCCCCTCCAGCCCCAGGAGGAACTAGTGGCAGTCTGTCGGGGAGGAGCAATCCCAGAGAATGGGGCCCTGGAGGGGCAGCCTTACCCAGGACTCTTGGGCCTTGAGGTTCGTTTGGAATTGGCAGCCCATGTCCCCAGTGTCCCTGAGGGGCTCTGGCCCCTGCACGGGATCTGTGTGTTCCTGGAGTCTGTGGTGAGAGGGAATTAGAGTGGCCCATGTCGCCACTGTGACCCATGTCGCCGGCGGGGCTTGCTGTGCTCAGCAGCAGGGGTGGCCAGGCAGGCTGTTTCTGGAATAATCACCCTGCTCATTACAGGCTTTGGGTGGGCTCCTGGGGGTCAGGCTGGGTTTATTTGCCCATCTTGGGAGTCAAGGAAAATGTGTCCCTTTTTGCTATTTTAGCAAAAGAGAAGTTCTGAAATGGCATCAATGTGCCTCCAGGGACAGTAGCAAATGTGAAAATGGCAAAGCCAATGTTGAGAAAGGAAAGGGAGTTGATTAGAAAGTGGACTAGAGGTGGGCTTCCAGGGCTCCTGTCTGTGACAGCAACTTATAAACCTAGGACGACCAGTTCAGCTGATGTGTAGTAACAGCACTCTGGGCACCAGGTGTGATGATCCAACAAACCAGGAGAGCTGAGACTCAGAGAGGTTCTGTAACCTGCCTGAGATCACACAGCTGGCTGGGAAAGGAGGTGAGCTCTGAGCCCAGGTTGCTGGCCATGCGACCCCGGTTTCTGACAATTGTGTTCTCATCCGGCCTCGTTTAGAACTGATTCCTGGCCCTGGTCAGGTTCTTGGGCACTTGAAGGTCCAGGGGAGGCATAGGCTAGAAATGGCCTGCATGTTCCTCTGATCCAAAACTTTTTGTTTGTTTGTTTGTTTAAACTGTGCTAAAATACACTTAACAAAATTTGCCATTATAACCATTTTTAGGTGTACAGTTCAGTGGCATTAATTATGTTCACATTATTGTGTAATCATCTCCATCATCTACCTCCATAGCCCTTTCCATCTTCCCAAACTGAAACTGTCCCCATGAGACAATAGCTCCCCGTCTCTGGCACCACCATCCTGCTTCCTGTCATCGTGGATCTGCCTATCCTAGGGGCCTCGGATAAGCCAGCGAGTTTGTGGTCATTTGTTACAGTTGCAATAGGAACAAATACACTCTTATATTTATACAATACATTTCAGGGTTCTCTGACCCTTGGCAAATCTCTGTTAGGGGAGCCCAGGGAGGGGCTGCTGGCAGAAGTAGTGTGTTTGCTTTCACGTTTGTGGCTGACTTCTCACCCACATGGTCACACATGCTCTTCCGTCACCTTCATGGCAGCCTTGGGGCACGGCAGGTGACAGCCATGTGATGGTCATTGGCCTATTCATTATTGCATCTTCTTCAGCCAGATGAAGAACTTGAATTGTGTTCACCATGAAGAAACTCATACTTTCTAAGAAAAGT